>QMIH01001393.1:33480-69044 GCA_003987875.1 Clarias batrachus
TCCACAGGCCTGGGTCATTGTCGCAAAGCAGCTTAAAAAAAATCTAAAAAAAATTAGGGAAATGAGTATGAAATTTGTGAGAAAATATGTATAAATCAAAATCAGATCAAATTGACGAGATCTCCAACCAGAAGCGAGGCACCAGGATGGGTCGGACAGGTCCGCAGGGCAGAGGTTGTCTGGATCACTCCCTGGATCACACGAGTGCCATGTGCAGCGACAGGGAGAGAGAGAGAGAGAAAGAGAGAGAGAGAGAGAGAGAGAGAGAGAAAAGAAAAGAGAAGAGAAGAGAAGACTGATAGATAGGTATAGTCACAGTCACAAAGTGCATGTATATTTAGTGCAGAGTGCAAGCAGGGACTCTGGCTTGACTAACTATGACTACACAAACAAAAAGAAGAGCCAGAAGGAAATCTGGGAAGTAAAGCAACCAGTCACCGTCAACAAACCTAAGAGATCAGTGAGAGTGGGGAAGACAGCATCCAAACATACCAGTTCACAATAAAATACTCTACGTCCATGAGTCCCCCTGATCTGCAGTTGCTAGCCCCATCACTGCCGCTARCATTGCCCCTAACATTACTGGGAAAGTAGAGATACACAGGGCGTAATGGCGTGAYYCTCTAGCCCATGGCAAAACAAAGCAAGTTCTTCAGAGGGCTGCTATTAAACCGGCTCTGAAACGGCACTAGCACCAGACATGAACTAGMACCTGAAACACCTTAACACCAAASCTTATAATACACTAAATGCACCAATCTGGCGTGTGTGGAGTTTGTCTCCATTTGCCTCCACTGTGGTCCTAAACAAAAATAAATTTCCGCATTTTCCACTTTCACATTTTTAAAGAAAAGCCCAATGTTCTCTATTAGAACCCTGATATGTWTTTGCTTTGTAAGTGCCAYGCCATTGTGAATGTGTGTTGTGTCTTGCATGGTGGACTGGATGTACTATTGTCAAATAGAGAGTTCATTCTAAACCTCAGCTAATGCAAAGCAACCATGGTCATTTCCTGCACGCACTGCCTTTTGAAGACATTATTTTTTTATGCAGGCATGGTCAGCAGTGATGGTCTATACCGCAGTGATTATGCTTTAGAACTCAACATTAATTTAAAAGGCATAACAAACAAGTTAACAGTGTTCTCAACTTTTGCATAATGTGTATTATGAGTCAGTSGTGCTCAGTAGTTAAGTCATTAGATCTCAGGTCAGAAGGTTGTGAGTTCAGTTCCTAKCATCTGCCCTGAAATTGCTGGGCCCTTGAGCAAGGGCTCCTAATCCACAACTGCTCAGTAGTAAATATGAGATTCATGTAAATGACTCCTTGAATGKCATGTAATGCCTGAGTAGCTTTTGCAGAGCAGCAGACTTATATCAYGATGCTCCCACCYCCGTGCTTCACTGGTATTCTGGGAATCTTTTTACACAAAATTGACAACAAAGCTTAAATTATTGTTTTAAATGATTAAATGAAAATGGAAAAATAAGGCACATAAAATGAAAATATAATTTTTGTATCATATTGCTATACTGTTACCCCAGTAAGGATAATTATTTCCCTTTAACAGTATACCCCACTGCATTTCTCCGCTTTTTCTATAGCAGTGGTAAGTATCTTATTTATTGTGCAGAGTTCTAGGGTCTGATTCCCAGCCARTGTGCAAAGTTAGCCACTGCAATGTACAGCATCCTTATTATTCGTAATTCTAACAGCCACCAGTGTAAAACCTGTGCCAAGATGTGTGTGTGTGGTTTGCATTGGCTGCTGTGGTGACCCCATGATGGGATCATCTGAAAGAACAGCATAAGCAGGACATTCTATAATAATTTGCCAACAATTTCATTTTCATTTGTTAATTAATGAAATGTTTAAACTATGCATTTATTTGTATACAGCAAACATGCTTGTCATGTTCACACACTCCATTTCTGACTTGAAAATGCCGCAGTTCTAAAAACTAGGCTCTTGTGGAGGCAAAAATCTTGTTCACGAATAATGTTTAAAAAACAGAGCAAAATCGCCTTATGTTTTAGATCAAATTCCACGCCAAATAAATTAGTGTCATTAGTTGCAACACATCTTCTTAATGGTCTGTGGTTGGGGATCTTTTACTAGACACGAGGAGACTTCCTCTAAACACACAAAGCCCATACTAGGAGAGGCGTTTTTTGGAGYTGTTGCTGCTTTGGCACTTTACAGACCTATTTCTAATCTTGGCTATTGGGACGCTCTCCTAGTCAACGCTGATTTGCCGATGGGAGAGTCGCCTGCTTAGCGTCCGGAGTGTAAATATTTATCTGAACTCCCCCGAGGTATTCGAGTCATGCTTTTTGGAACAAGTGTGATGTCATCATTTTCGGCTTGAGACAAATAAGGGAACCTTTTTAAGCTAAAGAATCACTACAGAATTATATTTTGTTTATAGAAAGTTCTTGGTGTTTGGCTTGTGTATAAATGTCTACGTTATGTGTGGGATATAATGTGATATAGCTCAGTGACTCCCACTCCTGCTCCTGAGTCACCCTGYTCGTATCATTGTTTTGCTTTTACTAGTACACCTGACTCACTTCTACAGTACACGCCATATGGTACATGTCCTGCTTATGTAGAATGTAAACTGGAGCACATTGAGAGCAGTAAAAATATGTACAGACACAAAGTTTGGTCTAAAATGAGATGTATTGATTTGGGTATAGTGGGTTAATATAGAGCAGTGTTTAGAGGAGCCCCTTACTTAGCTATAACATGTCTATATTTAGTATAGAAGGTTAAAGCAWAGTTTTAACAGTGCAGTTTATCATATCACATACAGTATCTCCATATTGATACTATATGTTTATAATATATAAAATGTTTATTTAAGATCATTTTAGCTGTGCAAGCTGATAGATGGAAGAGATTAAAATAGTTGCTTTTTGAAAAATATGTTTTCAGGATACCATGTATACTGTTCAAAGGCATGCTTGCAAAATGCTTTACAAGGGAATTAAAACCTTGAAGCTAAGAAAAATAATGCATATGATGCAATATGTTGAGAACCAGAGAAACCAAACGACTTCACCATATCTGCTATTACCCACACACACACACATACAGTATATATAATAATAATAATAATAATATATATATATGTTGTCCACCCACCATGCACATCTTTGTCTGTCTTGTGTCTGTCTTGTTCCTTATAGAACTAAACATAATGAATCATTACCTCCTGACCAATGATAATTGAGAATTGAACATGGTCTAAAGCATATTTTTTTGAATGCAATCATCAGTCTTGATGTAATAAAAAAAAGTAGTAAAATGAAAGTAAATCTGCTTAGTTTACTAGAAATCAGCAGACATGCAGTAGTTGACCCAGTTTGAAGATAATTTCAAATGAAGATGGAATGGATGTAAATGAGATCTAAAGTCAGAACAGTAACAGTTYCAATGTAATTTGATTTAAACAGGATAACACACAGAGATGTAAAGGATGGAYTATACTGTACAATCATTGTATATACTGGAGTGGTCATGCTAAAGTTGTTTTTTTTCTACATTTGCAGCTCATTCCTTTTACTCAATACATTTCCATAAATGTAAGAGTTCTAGTTTCTGCTATATTTACTTTGCTGTAATAAAGCACATGTTTCCTTATGCTTACTCTATTTGCGAGTTAGAAGTTATTAAATGTTATACTAAACATGCTATGGGTAAAGATGGACAGTACACAAGCCTTGAGCCACCTTCACKCTTTTTAATTTAGTGTTGAGGAATATTACTCAGGCTTCCTGAAGGACTTTTTAGTCTTTGATTTTCAGTGTCAGAGGAAGGCTTTTGGTTTGTTAAGCCACATGGTGACCCATGAATCATTCAAACTGCAAGCATATATCCTAAGGCATGAATCTGTGAGAATCTGGTGCAGATGATCATGCTGAATGCTGAGTGGTTGGAACAGAAGAGATGGGAAACGAGGTTGCTGCTGAGGTTTTAGACACTTCACCTGTCACAGTAAAACACTTGTTCCTTTTCCTTTCATTTAATCTACATCATTAAATTTCATATAAAGATCTGATGGGTGCCTCAAGACCTTTGCATAATTATCTAAAAAATATAGTAGCTGATTAGCAAGGATGAAACAAACATGCAGCGATTTCTCACACACTACACTTTTCGCTTTTTTTTTTTTGTGTGTTGCGAAAAGCCTAGTTAGTGAACTCTTTTCTCTTTAGAGCTTTCTCCAAAGCATGCACAATGGTCTCCTCGCTGTTCAAGACATTATAGCAAGTGAGGTCGACCAAACGCTTAAAGTCCTCCTCTGTGTATGTGAGGTTTGATGTGACATATGGGGAGGATCCGGTGCTCACATTGACATTTCCAGCCTTTAGCTCCTTCCTTCCCCGTCTCTTCACTCCTGCAGAGAAAACACACACATTCTTGAGAATCGACAGATGATGCTGATATCGCCAACTTGTGGAAAACATTACGGAAATCCTTCACCAACAGCACTTTCACATTACAGGAACTCGTCTGGGAGTTTATCAATCTGCATTACTYCCAATGCTAATGCTCTTGCTGTTTGTAATTATTGTGTTCAATGTAGTTATTTGTAGCCCATATTCATTTCTTTTCACACATTTTATATACTGTATATCCGGATTTGCGTGTGCACATGTTTTCATAATTAAAAGTGTGACTGACCTCCACATCGATAAMGCTAAAGTAAAATAAAAGATGCCAAAATATCTTATTTCCAGAACAAAGTGCCTAAATTATAAAGTGAATGATTTGAGTTTACCAGGTTCTTTGTACTCTTTGAAGGAGATGTTGACAAGTGGGAAGTGGATCACTATGGGAGCATCGGGATTCTCTTCATCCTCAAACACAAATACTTCCTTTGGGCGCTTGTCCTTAAACTTGTTGTAGTCTATTTTTGGRAAAGGCAACTGCCGTTCGTCACAGTATTTCTGAGTCAGCTTAAGGTTCTGTTACATATGAAAGGGATCAAAACACACAGACCAACATACATGAAAACTGCTATTCATTCATTCATTCAAAAAATAAATTGAGCATATSTAGTAACAATCAATGAACCAGAGTCACTGATTATTGTCTGCATGTTTTATCAACCTCATGTTGTGATGTAAATTGCAATATAGATKTTTTTGTATAACTGTATAGGAATGTATACTCTGTGTATGGCAATTATAAGTGATTTTGAATCTGTTTTTGAACAATCAGTAATAAAGAAGGTAAAATTCCACGCATGCCCATACACAAATACACACCCATTTGCTCACTTATTCTTTGACTATTCATCATTCATGCACTACTATTTACTATGTTGTTGTTTTTTTTTCTAAGCATAAGGGGTTAAATATAACCGAATCCTAATTTTTCTCACCTTTAGATGATCCTCATCCCAGGAGTGGTCAAGGGACAGAATGACATCAGCGTGTCTGTGTGGCCGCAACACAGGAGGGAAGGGCAGGTTAATATCAAATCCAGCGTCKACCAAGCCGAGGGTGGCGTCCATCGGGGTCAGGTTGTTTGGAAACACATCCGGGTGTGTCTCTGCTCACCTCAGCCAATCAGGAGAGGGCCAGAAAAAGTACATTTGTATGCAACTTCAACACAAACACATACAGTACCTGGCTGTATGATGATGATGGTCATCATTCAACCATYTTTAGTTTTGATTACAGCACATAATGTAGCGGCCATTGTGGAAATTATTCTTCATGCCCCTAGAACCTGTAAGTCCTGAAATATATCTGTGCCATCAGGGAAGGAAAACTCCATATTAGTGATAACCTGGACATTCAGTACATTCAGGTCGTCAGCTGACTTCATTTTATTGCCACGTGATGTTGCTGAGTCTCAACCYGAGTAACTGAAGCAAACCCAGATGATAACACTGTCACTCATCAGGTCACATGACCTTATTTCCCTTGCTCCAAAGTCTGATCTCCATGTTCTTAACTAAGGAGATTTAAAATGACTTGTTATCTTTGCATGATGCAGCCCAATAATTTGACCCTTCTGAAATGGTAACTGTTTCACGGCCAGGCAGTGTACAAATGGTACTAACTAGCCAAAGARTGTCATTCAACCCATAATGCTATTCATATGATGCAATGATCTTGAATATTTCTGTAACATGACAGTTAAAGAACCTAAGCTTTTATCAGGATCTACAGTAKGTTTTTMATTAACATTATTAAGCCATTATTCCTTAGTCTGCATCGCCATCATTTCCAGACTRATCATAAACATGAGAAAAATGTTTGCCCCARAATCTTGAGTTAATCAGCGCGTCCCTCCAGAATGAAATAAGTGTATGAAAGGAATTATGATATTTTTACAACATCATTTGACAGTAATATTTTGAAAATGTGCTAAATGTCACAACATTGAATAATAACTAATGACTAACTAATTTCTTCATACTTGTCTTGTATTAATTTTTTTTTTTATATAGTCTTCTAAACTCACCGTCAGTGCAATCAAAGCAGGGGTGAATCTAGAAAATTATTCATGGGGTGGCATTAAACTTATGAGGGGTGGCAACACTGAAGCAATCATCCTTGCATGGTTTTTGTGGATTCTATGAACGCTATTCTTATTCGATGTATACACTAGGGTGCACATTTTTACATTGTCCTACAGTTCATAAGTGCCGTTTGTTCGGACTATGCTTTAATTGAAAGACAAGATTTTGTTATTTTATTTATGGGTATTGTAGCGGGAAATARAGAGGAACTACGGGAATACAGGGAGGTTGGTTTTATTGAACAATTTATTTTTTATCAGCGACGCTGATAGATGATTGGGACTCTCGTCACACTATGTCATCAAAATACAGAGTCGCTGCTGTAAATCGGTCGAGGAAACTCATTTATTTTTAGAACACTAGGACACTAGTGCTGGGGTGGCAAATGGGGTGGCAAGGCTTTTGCCACCCYGGTAGATCCGCCCCTGAATTCAAGCATACCTTGATATAAAAAAATTGCACATTGGAACCCTGTCCCATGGAATGGCCTCCCAAAAGCCTGAATCTCRACATTATTGAAGCAGTGTGGGAGCATCTTGCCAGAGAACAGAATAAAAGTCAGCCAATATTCAAAGACGACCATTCGAATGTCCTTCAAGTAGGCTGGAGAATTGTTCGAGAGGTCTACTTAAAAAAAAAAAAGAAAAAAAAAAGAACGCTCGTCTAAGGCTGTTAGCGGTGGCCATATCAAATATTAATTTTAAAGAAGATGTTAGAAATATACAAACTCTCTTTGTGTATACTATATTTAAATGCATGTTAGCATGTGATTTCCTTGCAAAATATAAAGGAACGAGGCGTGGCTCAAGACTTTTGCAAAGGACTGTAAATGCAAACACAGATAGAGAAACTTTGACGTCTTCTCCAGCTTTCTGTTGCCAGTTGATTTAGTGATTTTTTTAAAAGAGTGACACAGTGATGCAGGAAGGACTGCCCAGTGGGTGGACTAATGGTGTTAAGTCGGGTGTATTTGCAATTAGCACTCCTCATAAYAAATTACATTTCCTTAGCTGGGAAATGGTTCATAAGCCAATATTTATTCCAAGAGTTTAATACGAGAGAAACAGGACAGAATGACAGAATAAAATTACCACAAGTGTACGTGTAAAAGTYAAAATGTGAGCAAATCAATAATAAGCATTCGGACCTTTAGAAGTGTTGAAGGTGGAGCTTTCAGTGTACGTGTTGTGCAGGAAGAATCCCCGCAGGAAGTTGAACACGTTGTAGATGATGGGACGACCATGCAAGAAGTTGCTCAGTGGCGAAGCCTCTGAACTGCGCTGCAACGTGTCCAGTGTTGACTGCTCATCGTCTGTCTCTACATGACGGAGCACAAATCACTGATCATGAGWCAYTTTTGATTTCATCACTTGTGCTAAASAATGGATATTATATTTCAATTACTTGATGCGTTTAACGAGATAAACAGGCCAAATGTATCGGACTATGAGGTCAAATTCAGATTCTGTATAACGAAATGTCTGAACAAACTATACATGTCTCACATACAGTATTATGTATATTCCTGTWTTWTATGTTTATTCTACTTTTCTTTCTTTATCTCTGACTCTACACAAAAGATCCTGCACAAAAAAAATTATTGTTTTAAATGTGTTTAATAATTTTAGCGCAGAAACTGTTGACATTATCTTATCTTCCCTTATAAGGAAGCATTCAGTGATGCACAGGACYCACATGGTAGGTGACTTGGGTGTCAGTTATACAGTCTTACCAATGCTAGACACATCCTCCCCCAACCATGAAGTCCAGGACGGCATCCCTCCTTTGACATGCTTCCAGATCTGCAGCAGGCTAGCAGAGAAGACGCTGCTCCACATGCCTGTGCAGGCATTTCTCTACATTAGTATTGGTAAGACAGAACTCGGCTAAGTAGAATTCATTGATGCAACACTGACCCAAAAGGAAGGAGACTCGTGGCTCTGGTATTTTTTTAACCACATGCCCGAGGTAGTACTCGCTCCCAAAATGTTCTGTAGGCACAAAGCCTCCATATTTGGGGAATCCCACTTCAAGTGGAGTAAACTCACACCACTCTATTAAAAAAAACAAAGAGTACGAACTAACTGATTCAACTGGTTAACCATGTTCCTGCAGTGCCAAAACTTTACTACACTGCAGCCAGCAGCATTTGACGAACAGTTTAATGTGAGGTCTTTACCAGCCACCATAGAGCCGCCACCATCCCTTTTCATGCTGACAGCTGTGTAGATTGGAAGAGGGTTCTGGCCCTCGAAGAGTGCCTCCTGCTGGTCAGACAGTTTAGCTGTGTGTTTCTAAAAAAATAGCAAATTTATAATTATATGATATAATAATTATATTATGTCAGACAATTCATTATTCAATTAAAGAAGTACAAAGGAGACCCAGAAATGGTGGGAGGATTTAGGCATGGGCATTTCACAAGGCATTTTAATAGACATGATAAAAACAAACAAACAAACAAACAAACAAACAAACAAACAAACAAACAAACAAACAAACATATTCTGATCTTATATATTCCTGATTTGTTATCTAATGGAAAAGGAATTTTACATTTTGCTATAGTGCATGGGTGAAAACACTTAAAGCAAGAAAACCCATCTGACATCATTATGTGATAGCATCTTAAACAAAAATGTCCTATTTAGGAATTTCTTCTGCGTTGTTTCGGAATGTATGCTCTACATAGCGCACTAGCGTTAAGACTATGTGGGAAACCCAGATGTTAACTAATATTCTAAAGTGGAATAAGGGGAAATATGAATAAATTCCATAAGTTTCTCATGACTCTCTACCACATCCATGTTTTATTCTTCTCAAAGTTGGGTAAATAGCATTGATAAGAATAATAAAAAAAAAAATACGGGACTGGGATAGCTCAGGGTTTAAGGCATTGGACGATATGCTATTCGATTCGGAAGGTCCCAGGTTCAAACCCCACGACTGCCAAGTTGTTCCAGTTGGAAGGCCCACAACTGCTCATATATATAATGAAATATGAAAAAAACCTGATAGAGGTAGATGGGTGGCTAAATGTCAGTCGCCAGAACGATATGTGTTGGTAGAATAAAATAACTGGTTAAACAAACAAATCATGAACTGTTGTATAAAAACAACATTTTACTAAAGGTTGTGCTATTGTCACTAATATATTAGCAGAGCGGTTATATCTTCGTCATATGGACTGCACCCTCAGGCCTTCAACCACATCCCAGCCTTGATGTGACCTTTTGTATGTTATTGCTTAATTACCTAGTGTTCCTCTTAGTCCTCTAAAAGGCCAAATACATTCTCTAACCGATTCAAATGGCATTCAAAAATACAGATCAATTATAACAAGCAATTCACAAAACATTTCATTAAATATTTGACTTTTGAGTTGAAACCTAAAAATATCCATACCACTGCAAAAATCAAATGAATCACAATAATTTTTTTTTTTTAATCAACAGGGAACCAGACCTTTCCATAAATGGCATTTTCGATCATGAGCCCCCACATGTCGATTGGAGAGACAGGGTGGCCTTCGTTCTTTTTCTGCTGCACCTCCGAGTAGTAATACCGCAAAAGGCTTGGACTAAACAGACTTTTGGTGCTCTTAGAGAGTTCCCTTCTCAATGGCGTGATGGCCTCATCTAGGTCTTTCGTTGACCAAAATGGGTCATTGTAGAGATACGCATTAGTCCTGACGCAGAGAAACAGAGCAGTTTAGTTCCATGCACTTGCTTCAATGTCAAATTTGAATACAAGGCAAATACTATATGTTTTTAATAGATATTGATTTAATAGATCGCATCCGGACTATACTACTATATTCATACTATTATTTAAGAAATCTCACCTATAAATCTCACATGTGATATTTTTAACACTCACCAGGTGGAGCCAGACAATGAGGTGATGTAGCTGATGACGTCCAACAAGCCAAGACGCTGCAGTCCTCTCAGAGAGCCAATTGTGCCTGTCATGGCCCTTGAGCCACCTCCTGAACACACCAAAGCCACTGTCGGCACCTAAACATGCACAATCAACATGTGTGTACACCCTCAATGAGGAACAGCACTAAAATTGAAAAGTTTATTCACCTTTAAACTTCTGATCAATTTGTAGCAATGCAACAGTTTTTATTTATTTGACTTTTCCCCACTACTTTACTATGTTTAGTATGTTGTTTATTATACTTGTGGTTCATACATGGTTTTGATACCTGGGGAAGAAATACTGCATATACACATGTACTTCTTCTGAAATGTCCTAAAGAGAAATTTCTGTCTCTGGTTAAGGCATTGGGCTACTTTTCAGAAGGTCCCAGGTTCCAATCCCATAACCACCAGGTTGTCCCTGTTAGGCCCTTGAGCAAGGCCCTTAATTATAAACTGCTCAGCTGAACTGTGTAATGTATAATCGCTCTGGATAAAAGCGTCTGCCAAATGTATGTAACGTTAACTGCAATGCTAGATTGATCTCCAGCACACACTCACACAGCTATAGAGTGCAAGATGTCATTTCTACACTACTTGGGCTTATTTAATCATTTGTGTTACTGTGTTTGTTTTTCCATATGTATTACCTTATTTGGATCCAGACGGGATTTGAGTTTGAGTATTTTTTGGAGTGCACGAGAGACCACTTCTTTCCTCTTTGCCAGAAATGCCTTCTCCTCATCAGGTACGTCAAAATCCAGACGCACCTTCATGTCCTCCTCAAATCTTCATACATATACATGTTATTATATGTCAGAGTTTATCAGGGAAATAACGGATCTATAAACCAGTTACTGTAAAAGTACAGAGAACAGTTTTAAAAATCCAGACGCATACCTCTCTACTGTATTCACCTGCAAATTTACAGTATCCTGTGGAGGAGAACAAACAGTGCATGAATATACAATACTGCAATCATATGATAAGCATTATATTTTTTGAGTAATAAAGGTGCAAGTATTATAAATACTTGCAGAAATACTTTCTGATTATTATTTATTTAAGTGTTTTATATACTGTATGTCATTGTTAGTTGTTACCTTTGCCTCAGGAAAAGAGAATACAAACTCAGAGTTGGAAGCAGGGGACAACACAGGAGATGCAGGAGATGAAGACAGACTTGCTTCCTTTCCATCCTTAATCCGAAAAAAACCCCCCCCACATTTATAAATAGGTATATACCGTAATATAGGGATATAATTAAAAAATAATTTATTTTGCCCATTTAACAGTTGACAAAGATGCAGTTTAAGATCATTAATTCGGAAGCTGGAGGTAATAGGGGCAACAACAACAACAACAACAACAACAAAACTCTCTGAGAAAAAATATTGGAATCAAATTGATACTGCATATACATGTATAAACCCTTACAATATTTAGATAATAGAAATAGAACATGATGTTAAAGATGTTAAATATGTCTACCGCCTGAAGTTCAATCTGGGTCTCCAGGTCTTTGTTGATGTGGTAGCGAAGAGTCTGCATGAAGTTGCTTGTCTTCAAAGCTGAAATGACTTGCTCTTCAATATACGCGCCATGTAACTTTACCATCATTTTCTTTTTTACTGAAATATACACAGACACACGTCATAGAAGTCAATGCACTGATGATATGAAAACATTTTGTCAAATATGATCTCTTCTTACCCTCAGGTGGTATTTTATCAACCGTCACCTCCACAATAGACAGCGGTGCTGCCTAAAAGTAACACACAGTGAGAAAAGTCTTGTGAATGCAAATTCTACAAACCATTTATCATAAATGCACTACATCCATAAATAAGGAACACATGGCAATGTTAACTGTCTATGCCCATCATTTATTATTTATTATAATATCATGATCTCTAGTACCAGTGAAATATATGGACACAGCTTGTAATTTGATGGTCTTTTTTCAATTCTATTTCTTTCCACACTGTAAAACAATACTGACGCATTCCAACGTATGTGATAATCTCCTTTGAACAGTTGATATTGAGATGTTTCTGCTACTTCTGCTCTGCAAATCCTTCATAACGACTCTAATCTGAGGTGCTGTTTAGTATTAACTGGTGATTTCTGAGGCTGGAGACTCTTGAACTTCTCCTCTGCAGCTGAGGTAAGTTTTGGTCTTGCTTTCCTGGGAAGATCTTCATAAGGGACAGTTTCATCATGGAGTTTGATGGGTTGATTGGTTCTGTGGAAAAGGAATCCCGGGAAAGCAAGACCAAAACTTCATTTAGAAGTTCAGCCTCAGAAATCACCAATAAACAAACATGACATCAGATTAGAGTTGTGGGAGACCACGGAATTAGAAGATGTGTCCAACCCTTTGACTGGTAGTGTATATTGGGGTGTTTCATTTTTTAATCAAGCCTGCTGGTGTGCTAATAGTGCATGCAGAACTGGTGTTGTTTCTCATCGCAAGTGCAGTTTTCAGTAATTTGTAGAATCTTTGCATGGCTTTTACCACAAGAACTCCATTGGAGATATATTCTCGAGATGCTTCGGGGCTGTAAAAAAAAAAAGGTATATTGTAGGTGTGAATGTAACGTTTCAGGGATATGTATGTAAAGCACAGACTGAAAACATACAGAATGAAAAAATTGCCTTAGCCACATTGATACAATTATTGAACAATTATTAAACAATACTCAGCCTTAATGATTTCCCTTTACTTAAATTATTTGACTTGGCAGTGGCTTTCAGTTTGTTTTTCATGAAATCATTACAATTATGTGAAAATGGATAATTAAGTAAAATACATTTTACCTAATTATTACTAAATACATTTAGCAAAATTATATGAAAGAAATATGAGGAATTCAGTCTCAGTCCTGTCTCATGACCGTTTGTGTTGCGTTTTTTTTTCTTGCCAGTGAAGGTCTTCCAGCTTTGGTTAATACAGCATAATTACAGTATAGTTCATGTGCATAATTAAGTGGTATTCAGTCTCTGGCATGCTCTCTGAGTTAAATAAAATATTATAATAGATTATAATATAGACAGTAGATCAAAATATATAGTTTAGTAAAATAAGTAAAATTACAAGTATGACTTTATTGATCTATAAAAAAATACATTCACGTATATCATTAGATACATTATTCACTTTTTTTGGCATAAGTTTGAAATAAATAATCTTTGCACTTCATGTAAAATTCTTGTCCTGTTCTAGGCTCAATGGTCCTATTAAATGTCATGCAGTATTATCTTCATAAAATCTGGTACAGGAAGCATTCACATAATTATGTTTAGAGTTTTGAAACATGGCATGTATTAGATTAAGTAACAAAAGAATAACATATTTATCTACATTTTAATGTAGCTTTCCTTCCTTCATTGATTTGATTAATAAGTCTAATACATATGGCATTGACACAGCACTGATTTGGCTGTTACTTACCACTCCGTGAGCTTAAAATCCACCCACAGCTTTTCTTCCTTCTGGAACACATTCAGAATAGATGTCTGTAAAAAGCTGATCACTGCAGAACACTGATATGAGTCAATATTTACCCATGTAGTAAAATGTATTGTGCAGCGGTGTAACCACTTTTGTGGTTTAGCCTGACCAAAGATATTTTAAAAAATCAACAGATGATTTTAACTCCCAAAGGATTGATTATTTTATACATTTATAAGTTTAATGTTTTGGCAGCTAAGTCAGTAGAAATATTATTTCATGCAAAACAATGTACTAAAATTTTGACCCCCCCCCCTGCCATTGCTTCAGATTTTGCTTCCAAAGAGGCAGATTTTCTTGTATTTTAACAAGAAAACAGTTAAAGGACGTTTTTTTGTCTCTCATTTTCAGTCCAATCCCTGTGCCTGACTAGTTTTAGAGGAATGATTTTGTTTGTTGAGCCACACAGTAACCTAATAATCATTCGCCCATAAAATAAAAATCTAACTTAAGGCATAAACCAGTGAGAAACGCCAGTGCTTAGTATACTGCTGATGCTGAATGCTGAGTGGTTGAAATGAGGTTGCTGCTGAAACAAGCAATTTTTAAATTGCCTCTTTAAATAACCTGATGCAGTAAATTATTTGCACCCATTTCTTAAAATTAACCTAAAAGCGTGACAAATTGCAAAGTCCTATTTACTTCAAAGTAAGGGAAAATAAAGTCTGGTGAAAGAACGACTTTTTATGCCTGATAACAGGAGGTGACTTGTTTTCTTGGACATTCCACAACATTCATAGTAAGCTGAATTGGTTGAAATGTATGTGATGTCAGTCTTTAATAAAAGAAAAACCAAGTAATTACTGTAATGTGAGAGGAGCAAAGCACTTCTGGATATGCTGATGATCACTGAATAACCATTGATGAGGTCACAGCACGGCATCACTGATTTTTACTTTATATCGACACCTAAGTGTCTCCATACACAAGTACAGTATGAGGACATAACATTTTCTCCCAACTTAACTGTCTCCCTGTACCTCCTCACATAAGCACTGTCGGGTTTAATTCTTTTGCAAAGCTTATTAAATTTATTATAAAAGCCTAGATATACTTACACCTTCATCAATGATGAAGACCTTGGTTTCCTTCTTGCCCAGTGTGAGGGTGCTGATGTCGAAGTAGAGTCTAGTGCAGAGGTCATCATTATTAAGGTCTTCATCATACATGTTTAGCTCCAGAATATTCTAGAAGAGAAAAAGGCAAATCTTTTAAAAGAATGATATTAACGTTTGTGTTTTACAAATGCACTTCATATTAGATAACGGTATAGTAGATGATGGAATCCTAGATACGTTCGCAAAACAGTGTTGTCTGTACATGACGAATTGAAAGATTTCAAAACAACAAATCATTTGAATAAGCCATTTCTAGATAACGGACGTATGTAAAGTGTGCACTCTAATAACAGCCTCGCCAAAGAGACAGCAGTAAACTTGTTAAACTTGTGTACGATTTCAAGGACCTGGAAAGCACCTAATTTTGTTGCAACTACTTTATAATGATCAACCTTAATTATCAAATTACCCAATTAAGATAATTTTGCAGCAATCCATAAACTCTGCTTGGTGTTTGCTATGAAAGCCCTATGATTATGGCTGATCTGTGTGTATTCTGGAGAAAATGATAAACTCACACAGTGATCCAGCTAACCAGAAGGACCATGCTATCTGAACATTAGCAACTTGTACCTCTGACAGACTAGCACAAGCTGTAGTGCATAGGGTGTCACCTTGACGTGGCTGTTCACACGGAAGTGGAAGGTCTCGTCCCATTCAGGTGTAGAGCAGTTAGGAATGCTCTTAGTTCTTTCAGTATGGGCAGAGGCCGTGGGCATGTACAAGGTCACATAGAGGTCAGACTCAGTAACTGCAGTGAGTAAAAAAAAAAAATGTGTTCTGTTGCATTGTTACATTGCATTGTCACATGGTTTTCTTATAAATGGAGACGATGGTGGGTGATGATGTTGCGCTGCTTTGAGGTCAGAGTTAAAGCTTTTGATAAACTCCAGTTTATTTCGGCAGAAATTGAGGACTCAATGGCAGCAGCACGTGATTTTAAATTCATAGAAATGGGTGCGAATGCCTATACACTAAAAAGAGAAGAAGAACCAGAAGGACCTTCCTTGCTATTATTGGTTAGATGTTGGTTTGCTTGCAGAGAGTTACTCCTCCCAGCAAATATTTTTAAAAAGCTGCTGTAATCCTCACAATACTAAATCAGAAAGTAGAAAAAGGTAAAAAAAAAAAAACAGCCCCAAATCTAGGCAAAAGGGAAAGCATATTACATACTGTATATTACATGCTGTTTTTCTCCATAAATACTGTTATTTAAACCCTCATACCCTGGTGAATGATATATTAGGATACATTCAAGATTTCATAGCACCTTTCATGAACCTCAGTGATTACCATTGTATTCTACATGGTTAAGATTATTTGATCAGACATAAAATAAGCCTGTTGTGCACTGAATGAGACACGTACAGTAGTCATGTGAATGGCTGAGATGTGCTCGAAGCACAGTGACTGAGAGATCCCAACACGGTGCTGCTTTCCTCTGGGGGGAAAAATGAGAAAGCAAGGAAAAAGGAAACACATCAGATACACAAAACATACATATTTCTATAAAACATCTTTGCCCGTTTGTCTATCTGCACTTCATATTGTACCACATCATTCTCATTAATCAATAAATAGAAACAGAATGTATTACCTTCATTGGTAACAGCAAAATATTACTTAACCACAGAGAAAGGAGAAGCGCCTGATCGCTGATAGAGCTGGAAGTGAGAAGGACCTCAAAAATGACAAAAATATAACAATGCAGACGTTAGAGCACTGTTTTATATATAACCTCTCTAGAAGGGATTACACTGGCAAATTAGGGCAGGTATATTACTTAAGAAACACCCACCTCTGAATTGCTCTCAGTACTGTCTGTAACATTATGCTGTATTAAAAAAAAAAAAAGATATAATCTTGTCCTATCTTATTGCTTACATTTAATTGGATATTTCCATTTAAATTAAAAAAAAATTTTTTTTTTTTTACAGTGGATGCCAATGAATTAAACAGGGGTTAGTGTTTGTGCAAAAACAATGACTAGCAATGCAAACAGCTCCAAACAATAAAATCAGTAGATATAATACAATGAAAAGAATAAGTGGCTCAATAATAAGAAAACATATATAGTATTAGGATAAAATAAATGATGATGTTAATGCTACATACTACAGTGGTAGTCCCACTGACACAGGGTGTTGTTTCGATTTA
Organism: Clarias batrachus; assembly: GCA_003987875.1. NCBI lineage: Eukaryota > Metazoa > Chordata > Actinopteri > Siluriformes > Clariidae > Clarias > Clarias batrachus. The sequence goes on from QMIH01001393.1 coordinate 50,734, forward strand.
ATTGTAAAACCCAATGTATTTTTATGATATTTATTAGCTCTGTAAACATTATGTATTGCGACCAAAAGTGTGTCTCATGCTGGGGGGTTGAGACAAATACTGTCCTTGAGTTACAGGAGAGAGCTCTTTCACTAGACAGAACTTTTATGGACAGAAAATAATTGAAAATGTATTATTTTTTTAGTATGCCGACTTTGAAATTCGATTAGACAACATTCTAACAATTTTCAGGCTAAACAAAGCATATGTGAGCTCGTCTATGTGATAATATAACATGCTTTCCACTAATTCTTCAAATATAATATTTTTGAAGACAATTTGTGAATAAATATATTTAGCATCAACATTCAGGAACGGACCTGAAATTATCCCGTGACTATAATAGTTACAGTATATTAGGTGCTATAAATATTGTTGTTTAAAAAAAGGTTTCTCACATCTTTAGTGTGTGACTGTTAAGGTGTTTCAGCATTTTTTTCAGCATCGTCCTTAATGTCTAGACTAGAGGAAATTTGATTTAATTTGTAAGATATTATTCCAGCATCATGCAAGGTGTACGTCTTCACATGCTCACTCATTTTTGATAAAATATGAAGGAAAATCACTATTGGTAAATATTTGCGCACTTTGAAGCACTTGGTAATGAAACTTTCCGTGCATTATTAATGTAATGCCGGACATTATTATATAATTAAACATTTACAATTATAATAAAAAAATTGTAGTATATATAAAAGTAAACATAATAAATGTAATAATAACATTCAGCAAATATATTATAATTATGAAGCATCACTGCCTGAGATATTCCACTTAATTATATTGTACTTGSTGTAGTTCTTCAAAATAATTTAAATGCCGTCATTATAATTAAGCAAAATTGAATGAAAATATGTACAATTATGTGGTATTCACTGTACAAATGCACAGTTAACAGTTTTAGTTAGAGTATTAGGAGTAGGTTTGTAGGAGTTTAGGGTTGGAGATATTTTAAGCAAATATAAAATACAAATAAAAATAACCTGAACCAAACAAAATTTACAACAAATGTAACCCACAAAAAAAAAAAAAAAAACTTTTTCTTTAAATGTTAAACTATGAATGTTGCACACATTTTTGGCATTCCTCATTGTTACCAACTGAAAATCATACAATAAAATTATGATGAAGTAAAAACATCACATTTTTACAAGCATGTTTATTTATACTAATTTCATGTTTAGAATTAAAAAAAAAATTATTTTTCTTGAAGCTTGCTTCAAAAAACACAAACAAAATATATTTTTTAAGGTGACTAGTCTGCAAGTTTAAAATATTACAGAATCTGATGGGGGTGTTCAAGTCAAACCAGGACTTTTGATTGTGCAGAATAAAAGAACACGGTTGTGAGAGTAAAAACTACTCTATATAATCCTCTGCTACACTAATGCACGTATTGCAAAATTTTACTAGTGCATAGATTTCTTGGTAGAAATTTTTCTCCATATGCCGGATTCACGTCTATAACGCAGGCCTTGAAGGAACTCCTATAATCCCCTAAACATGTGGAAAAGGTCAGGACTGTATGGGGGACGTGGCAATAACCCCTAGACGAGTTCCTGTTACATGCAAGTGGCATTGGTGAATGATTATGTGTGCAGGTTCCATCCGCAAGTTGGTGACAAGTTATTTATTGATTTTCAAGAATCAGGCATTCTGCTCTCTGAATGTTTGCACCATTTTAAATCGTGTGGCTGGACAGGGCTAATTTAGGAATAAAAAACAAGACAAGTAGAAATGACAAGGTGATGAGAAAGAAGTACAGTTAAACAGATGAACAAATTATGTTAGGGTATAAAGAGTTTTAAATTAAACACAGTGTATGGGTGCCAGACTGGCCGGCCTGCTATAATTGAGAATGTGTGGTGCATTATGAAGTACAATATATGGAAACGAAGTACAATTGCACAGAAACCCCTGTTATTTATACAAGACTAACTGGTGTCTTCAGTGCCCAAATGAATGTCGTTACACCCACAGCAAAAATTGTAAGGAAAAAAAAAACATACTACTTTTACTACTGGAGGCATTTAATACAGATTTACATATTTAGGTTATTATTTCTTTCAGGAACTTACAGAAAATATTTCAAGATTCAAAGAACTTTATTAATACCAGATGGAAATTGCTTTATATTTATATTTGAAATATTTGTAATAAGTTATTTGTTCATTAGTAATAAATAGCTAAAATATCATGCACTGCAGATATTTTTTTCACATGCTCTTCTCTTCAAAATGATTGATTTTTTTGTTGCAAAAAGTCATAATTTAATTATAAATCTACATTAAAAAAATGTCTGTAGGCCTCTAAAGAGTTCATTTATATTAAACAGATCATTAACATTTAGCTCCATGATGTTACAGCAGATTAATATTTGGATACTTGTTTTTTAATTCTTTTTTTGTACTTATACAACCATTACCAACCAGCATCACCTGGGTTGGATTTGCTTTCAATCTTCACTTTCTATCATGAGCTGAACTTTTCATCTCTTAATATTTTACTCTTCTTACTTCTATTTAAATACTTTTTGTTTTTCTTTTTGAAGGAGACCTCTGCTTAAAGAAAGGCATTGTATGAATTAGACTTTGTCATTCATTACATAAACTTGTCATGCTATATGGTCAGTAAATAACGATGTTCAGATGACAAAAATAAAGTTGAAAAAATTGTTGAGTGCACCTAGTACTTTCTGCACTTTGAGGAACATTTAAATTGGTTTGCTGTCTGCCACTAACCACTAACAATTTAGTGCAATATGTTCATTATCTAATACTAATTACCCAATTAAATGAATTTGGCAGAAAAAAAAGAAGAAATTTCTCTATCTCAACAGGATTGTACACAAACAGAGTTGGCCTCAAGGATTAAAGAAGAACAAAGTGATGACCAAAATGTTGCTCCATGTGAAGGAGTTTTTGGAAGATCCAAAGTGCATCTCAAAAATATTGATGTATGTATATGTACAGTACAGACCAAAAGTTTAGACACCCCTTCTCATTCAGCGAGTTTTCTTTCTTGTGTTCTTTATTGTGTTCTTTAGCCCAAACGCRTCTCTTCTGYKTGTYDCCTGTCCTTAGCAGTGGTTTCCTAGCAGATATTCTACATGAAGGCCTGATTCACACAGTCTCCTCTTAACAGTTGTTCTAGAGATGTGTCTGCTGCTAGAACTCTGTGTGGCATTGACCTGCTCTCTGATCTGAGCTGCTGTTAACCGCCGATTTCTGAGGCTGGTGACTCGGATGAACTTCTCCTCCGCAGCAGAGGTGACTCTTGGTCTTCCTTTCCTGGGGCGGTCCGCATGTCAGCCAGTTTCTTTGTAGCGCTTGATGGGTTTTGTGACTGCACTTGGGGACACTTTCAAAGTTTTCCCAATTTTTCGGGCTAACTGACCTTCATTTCTTAAAGTAATGATGGCCACTTGTTTTTTTCTTCACGTAGCTGCTTTTTTTCTTACCATGATACAAATTCAACCTCTTTGAATGAGAAGGTGTGTCCAAACTTTTGGTCTGTACTGTATATAATGTAATATTGTGAAAGAGCTGTCAAAAAGTAATCTAATTTAATTTAATTCAAAAGTGAAACTCTCATGTGTTCTATTCTTTCTAGTATTCTAAATACATGTTAAGTAAAATATTTCAAGCCATGTTTTGTCTTAATTTCGATGATTATAGCTTACAGCTCATGAAAATCAAAAATTCACTCATCTCCATTCATCTCAATATTAGAATATTTCCTAAGATCAATCAAAAAGATTTCAAATACATTCTGTTCTGAAAAAAAAGAATGTTCATTTATGCACTCAATATTTGGTCAAAATTTGATCATCATGAATTACTCCATCAATATGGCATGGTATGTGGGTGATCAGCCTGTTGCACTGCTGAGGTGTTAGTAAAGACCAGGTTGCTTTGATAGCAGCCCATCAGCTTATCTGTATAATTGGGTTGCGTGTTTCTCATCTTCTTCTGGACAATACCGCATAAATCCCCTCTTAGAGTCAGCTTTCCAATGAAGCATAATTATACAGTATAATCAATTGGTTAACCAGTTAGTGGTAGTAAAACTAATAAAATCCATTGACTTTTCCTTTCATACTTTTCCCCTCCAGTCAACTTTCCATTTCCTCTAATACAACTTTTTGCAAACTGCCAGCCATTTCAGCAATGACCTCCTGTGGATTACCCTCCCTGTGTCAATGGGTGTCAATGATCTGTCTGGCCAGAGGTTCACTACTGTTAATGGTTTTGTTCATGCCCAGTTAAGACACACGTGGACAAAATTGTTGGTACCCTTCGGTCAATGGAAAAAAAAAAAACTCACAATGGTCACATAAATAACTTTAATCTGACAAAAGTAATAATTAAAAAAAATTCTATGAACGTTAACCAATGAAAGTCAGACATTGCTTTTCAACCATGCTTCAACAGAATTATTTAAAAAAATAAACTCATGGAACATGGAAAAAAAATAAACTTTCATTGACCGAAGGGTACCAACAATTTTGTCCACATGTGTATATACAGTATATGTTTTAAATGTTTAAGAAAAATAGATGCAAGTCTAAAGACATGCGTCACCTGCCCACTGAATGTGCTGTGATGTACAGGGAAAATTTATGTTACTAGAAAATAACGGAAAGAAAGAAATAGTTTGTGCACATGTATTTGTTACAGGCGTTACAAATAAAAAAAGGCTAATGATGACGGATGATGGATGCTGTCGCAGCGAGACAATGGACTATTACAGTATGTCTCACTTTGTCTATGTTTTGCTGGCCGGCAACACAAAAAGAACCTTTCCAATGATCTGTAAGTGTGCTGTAAGTGAAAGCTATTGACTTAATTGACTGACAGAACAATATCAGATCAAGACTTAGCTGAACCAAATTACATTTATTTCAGAAACTCATTACAGACTAGATTTACTCATTTATACATACAGTAAGTGCAAACCAATAATAACAAGTGATTCTGTAAATCACGTAATGGAATAACTCATTACAGATCATACTGTTATATGAAAATAACCCATCAACCCATGGGGTGCCGTGAGCCAAAGTGACTTCAGATTATCATAGGCCATTAAATTCATGTGAATCAGCTATATCAATAGAAAAAAACATATTACAACTAGTGTATTAATATTAATCAATTTATGGTTAATATATTTTAATCGGGTTTATCCTTCATTTCTTACACTATTGATTAACTTATTTTGCATCTATTTGCACCATCTGCTGAGGTCATGCTAACAAGCCCTTTTTTGTTCAAAACTTTCTTTAGTGCATTCATGATGGTTTCTTTGTTGTTGACGATGTTGTAGCAAGAGAGGTCCACCAGGCTTTGAAAGTCTTCTGAAGAGTATGTGAAGTTTGAGGTTACATACGGGGAGTATTTAGAGCTCACATCAATATTTCCCTCTTTAAGCGCCTTCTTTCCTGTTCTTTTTACTCCTGCAAGGTAAGAGCAGAGACACATATCCGATATTGTTTGTCTCAATTTAATAAAATTTTCTTTGTACATCACTTTTAACATCGGTCATTGTGGCAAAGCAGATTAACAAAATAAAAAAAGGGAATAAATTAGAAAATTATTTTAAAAACAACATCTAAATTATTATTATTAGTATGCCCCTGATGAGCGAGCCAGGCGAAACTGTGGCAAGAAAAAACTCCCCGAGATGAGAACACGAGGAAACCTTGAGAGGAACCAGACGCAACAGGGAACTCATCAACTCATTGGGGTACATATATCAGGGATTGATTTGCAGCCCACTTTCGTTGTTGGAGACTTGGGTACAAAACTGTTTGAGAATTTTCAGTCACAAGCCATCACAGAAAAATTGCCCACAAGAGCCCAATCCCAGTCTTCACATTAAAATTTGCAAAAATGTTTTGGCACCTTAGTTACTTATAATGCTAAGTTTAGAAGGTACTACTAGTGGCATAGTGGTGTGGTGGTTAGCACTGTCGCCTCGCGCCTCCAGGGTCCGGTCCGGTCGATTCCTATCTCTGTGTGCATGGAGTTTGCATGTTCTCCCCGTGCTTGGTGGGTTTCCTCCCACAGTCCAAAGACCCGCAGATTAGGCAAATTGGAGTTCCCAAATTGGCCGTAGCGTGCGAGTGTGTGTATGTGTGTGTGCCCTGCGAGGGATGGCACCCTGTCCAGGGTGTACCCTGCCTCGTTCCCTAAGCCTCCTGGGATAGGCTCCAGGTCCCCCGCGACCCTGAATACAGGATTTAGCAGAATAGACGATGAGTGAGTGAGGGAGTGAGTACCATGAAATCTCCAGTGTTGACTTCTGAGTTTGAGCCCAACTAGACTTTTTAAACACAACTAGACTTTTTTAACACAAAAAAAAATTTGTGTTACACTCAGGATGTTAATTTCACAATGGGAATTTTGTTGTGCAGGATTGGACTGTCCAATGTCAAGCTCACAACATAAAAGATCATCACGTACAGTACATTCACATGAACGTATAGATGACCTACATATTTTCATTTTTCATGATCATTAACTGCTTTATCCTGGTCTGAGCATGAACACTTGGTTAAACTTGCCGTGAAAGCTCAGCCTATTGTCAACAAATCACAACTTTAAATCCCAAGAATACTACGGACTAGTAGACCAAGAGAGTAATAATGTCCATGCTCTTTGGAAGTGAAGCTAGCTAATACAGCTAGGAAATTGGGTGGGAACTCACCAAGACTAGATTTTGAGATTTTATTTTTCTATACATTTTTATTTATATATTTATTTTATAAAAACAGAGGAGCTTATGCACTTTTTTACCCTAACCTGATGAACACATTTACAAGCCAACTCAGGAAAAACTCTAATCATATAAATCCAAGAAATGCAAGTAAATAATTACCTGGCGCTTTGTAGTCTTTAAACGAGACATTGACCAGCGGGAAGTGGAGCACTATGGGAGCATCAGGATTCTCCTCATCTATAAACACATACACTTCCTGTTTGGGCTGGGAAGTGTAACTGCTAAAATCTATGTTTGGGAATGGTAGCTGGTGTTCAGTGCAGTATTGCTGAGTGTCCTTCACGACCTGAACACAATAGAAACATATCAAGAGAAAACCTTCATTCGTTCGGATTTTGAGTCTCAGTTAGCTAGTTTCAGCCAAGAGCATTTTTTAATGTTAATCTTATGCTTTGGATCAGAAACACATCTTGAATGATTTTAGTTTACTTTTCTTCAGGTTTGAATTTTTTTAAAAATCACCCATAATGCCATGAGGATTCTGATTAATATGATGTTAATCATTGCTGGAAAATGGTGATTAAATCTTGTTTTCAGGAGCAGACACTGAAATCTGACCATAACGCTTCATGGTTGTCTTTGCTAATTTGAATTTTCAACAAACAGACACCAGAATCATGCAGCCCTATATTTATACAATATAAGCAAATAGGTTGTGGACATCTGACAATCACATCCTTTTGTGGTTCTCTACATGTAATATACTGTAAACATTTTTTTTAATCTTCAACTAACTGAAGCGACCTACATTAATTCACACCACTTTTATATACAGGGTGAGAAAACAGAATGCCTATATAATGATTGTAATAAATAAACAGACAATGTAACAATCATTATGTTACCTGTAAAGGGTTCTCATCCCAGGAGTAGCTGAGGGACAGAATGATTTCAGCTCTTCTTTGGGGTCTCAGCACAGGAGGGAAGGCTATGTTAATGGATAGCCCAGAATCCACCAAGCTGAGGGTTGAGTCCGTTGGAGTCAGCTTGTTTGGAAAGGCATCAGGACTTGAGTCTGTAAAGAGTATTCAATGAAACCAAAAAAAGGCAAACGTATCTTGTTACAAGTGATAACACTGATACAATACAGCTTCCAGGTGGAACCGCCTTGTTCATGAGGGAGGTCAGACGTGAGTGGTCAGACTGGTTCATAATCTGGACTGTTCAAATTTGGGAAGAAGTGTAGTGTCAGATATCTGTTCTTAAGCTCTTCTTGTCCATCCACCTCAAGGCTTAATATGTTACGCATTATAAAATGCTGTAGTGCTCACTAATGGTTATTTGAGTTACTGTAGCATTTGTGTCAGCTTAAACCACTCTGAACATTCTCCTCTGTAGAACTGCCAATACAACTATTGCCATGTTTTAACATTCAAACTTGAGATCACATTTTACTTTCCATTCTGTTAACAGATGCAATATTAACTGACAGTCTTGGCCTGTAAATTATTCCTGCTGACATATGATTGTCTGACTGAATCCTGTAATTGCATAAATGAGCAGGTATACAGGCAATTCTATTAAAGTAGTCATACAGTACAGACCAAAAGTTAGGACACATCTTCTCATTCAAAGAGTTTGAATTTGTATTATGGCAAGAAAAAAGCAGCTAAGTGAAAAAAAAAACGAGCGGCCATCATTACTTTAAGAAATGAAGGTCAGTCAGTCCGAAAAATTGGGAAAACGTTGAAAGTGTCCCCAAGTGCAGTCACAAAAACCATCAAGCGCTACAAAGAAACTGGCTGACATGCGGACCGCCCCAGGAAAGGAAGACCAAGAGTCACCTCTGCTGCGGAGGAGAAGTTAATCCGAGTCACCAGCCTCAGAAATCGGCGGTTAACAGCAGCTCAGATCAGAGAGCAGGTCAATGCCACACAGAGTTCTAGCAGCAGACACATCTCTAGAACAACTGTTAAGAGGAGACTGTGTGAATCAGGCCTTCATGTAGAATATCTGCTAGGAAACCACTGCTAAGGACAGGCAACAAGCAGAAGAGACGCGTTTGGGCTAAAGAACACAATAAAGGACACAATAAAGAAAACTCGCTGAATGAGAAGGGGTGTCCAAACTTTTGGTCTGTACTGTATATAGAACTTAGATGTTCAATGAGTTTCAATTATAAGAAAAAGATAATGAAAAATAAAACAAAACAGGAGAAAGTGGATAGATGAAATGGAATATTTCTTTCATGCAAATATTTTAATTAGAGAATTTAAGTGAAAAAAAAAAAAAAACAGGTCTGACCATTTGAGATGTTGAAATTTGGGCTTTCGGTGTACAAGTTGTGCATGAAAAATCCTCTAAGGAAGTTAAACACCTTGCTGACGATGGGGCGATCATTCAGGAATTTGTTCAGTACTGAAGTTTCTGAATCGACCCGTAAAGTATCCAGTGCTGGATGCTTTTCATCTACAAGCCAAAGAAAATTGCTTGTTACTCAAAAGTATTGAAACTATACAAAGTATTTAACCAGAAGACCAGTGAAATAGCCATCTCATTTGTTTAGAAAACAAGACAAAAATGCAGCTTGTCTTCTGTAGATAGAGTCTTCTGTAGAAAAACTAATGACTGTTAAAAAGTTCAGACCCTGGCTGGAGACACCTTCATAAATATGAAGCAAATATTTACTCAGAGAAAATGTAAACATTTTAATAACCGAATTTCTCTATGTGTAACAACAACATGTTTGTAATCTGTTTGTAATCCCTCTTAGAATATTATGAGTGCCCACCACATGACTCTTTGAATTAGCTGGTATTATAAATGATAACATATTTAAACAAGTTTTACTGTCTACTGTCTGAGCTGCTGTTAGATAAGATCTGACCAATCAGATACGAGAATTCAGGTTATAAATTTATTATATATACTGTTTATACAGTCCTGTGCAAATATCTTGAGCAGCCCCTCCTTTCTTCATATTGAAGGAAATAAAATTCAGAGAAATTATAGATTGAATTAAATCAATGTTTCACTGGAACAAATTGGAAATGGTAGAAATTTTTTTTCCCCATCAGCAACCTCATTTCCCCTCTCTCTCAAATTATATACATTTTTTATGCCTGAATGATTTGTGGCTTAATAATCAGAAAACACACACACATGGGTGTGTACATACTGTACATACATACACACACACACACACACACACTGTGCTATACTGTATTAAAAAATTTTTTTTTTTTTTTACACTGAGTGTGTGCAAAACCCTTGAAATAAATGGTGCAGATGAACAAACCGAACAAAACATACCAATCTTATGTACATTTTCTCCGGTCACTGGTGCTGTCACTCCAGTAAAGGTCCTCCAGAACTCCATCTGATTAATAGAGAAAGCACTGCTCCACAATCCTATACACACACACATATACACACACACATATACACACACATATATACACACACATATATACACACACATATATACACACACATATATACACACACATATATACACACACATATATACACACACATATATACACACACATATATACACACACACACACACACACACACACACACACACACACACACACACACACACACACACACAGATCAGTATTAGTTAGAGTAATGTGTTATGTGGATAATGGAGATTGTAAAGCATGGACTTTCTCTGACACAAACACAGCACTGACCCAGGAAGAAGGAGATGCACATTTCTGGCAGCTTCTTAACCACATGACCTAGGAAGAACTCACTCCCAAAATTTTCCACAGGGACAAATGCTCCATATTTGGAGAATCCCACCTCGAAAGGAGTAAACTCACACCACTCTGAAATGCACAAAATGACAACATAATTCTTACTACCCTTGATTTTAAATGCACTTAAATAAGAGTGTAACAAAATGAAACAGCATTCAGATCACAGCAGGTTGAAATGTAAGGTAAGGGTAATACAAAGTCTTTACCGGGGACTGTTGAGCCACTTGTGTTTGTTTTCATGTTCACTGCAGTGTAGATTGGGAGTGGGTTCTGGCCCTCAAAGACTGCCTTCCTCTGGTCAGATAGTGTACTTGTTTGCTTCTGAATAAGAAATTATTTTTCTGTTAGTGATAATAGGTTATAGATTAGATTTTACAAGCAAGAACATGAAATTAATTTTGTTTCTTTCCACAACACCATTCTCCACTACAGCCACTACCTGTTGCGACAGTCACACCACCGCCCCTGCGGCCGTCGATCACTGCACTTAATGCACCTTCCCCATCAAACAGAGACTTTTGCTTCTTTGTTTTTTCCCTTTTCCTCTCACTTCACCATTCGTTTTTTAAATTGTTGAATAAAATAGCTGATTTTTCTTCATGCCAGACTCTAAGTGTTTGTCCCAGCTCAGCCATAGCGCTTATACTGGTGTAGAATGCAGGCAGTACACTTTATGTTGCCTTTTGTATAGCACTTAGAATAGTTTTTGTTAATTCATGGTGACAATTAGTTTTTTCTTTGATAGTCGGCTAATTAGGTGTCCTAGATAGCTAGTTAATTTCTGTTACATGTATTTAGCACCTTGGTGCTGTAGGAACGCTGTTTTGTTTCACGGTGTACTGAACTGTATATGGTTGAAAAGACAATAAAAGCCTACGTGTCATCCATTGTTAAAAGTATTACATAAATAAAACTGAAACAAATTCTTGTTGTGCTGGTGTACTGAATATAAACATAGTTGTGATAGCTTGAGTATTCGAGTTGTGCCCTCATTCCTATGGCCTTATTATAGCCATGCTGATATTCAGAACAACAGTACTATCGATTATGTGATATTGCATACTTATACCACAGTGCTCTTGAATCCTTGATTATTATTGGTGATCACAGAAATCACAGGTTTATGTTTATGCTTTCATGCTGAAATCTGGTGTATTTCTATCCTTTAAAATGAGTTATTAATAGTGTAAGTGGATTTCTGCCAGCATAGAGGCAGACCTTTCCAAAGACAAGCTGTTCTATGATGAGTCCCCAGGTATCGATGAATGAGACTGGGTAGCCTTGTTTCTCTCTGTTCTGCAGCTCAGAGTGATAATAATGTAGCTGCGTAGGAGAGAAGAGACTGACTGGGCTTTTAGAAAGCTCCTTCTGGGTAGATGCTATCGCTTTATCCAGCTCTTCTTTTGACCAAAATGGGTCAGAGTAGAGACTAGCAGACGTCCTTAAACAGAGGAAGAGAGAGACAGATGGGAGCATCAGATTATTATTTTTTTATAGCACTTGACACAACTTGAACTCCAGCAACACATATGTTTATATATTTTTGTTTCCATCTGTGACAAAACTAAAAAGCAGAATGTGGCTTTAAGATTTGACATGATTCATTCAGACATTATTGTTTACATTATGAAACAAAATTTGAATTTAATTCACGTTTCAGGGCAGATCATGGTGAAATGCAGTTTGTTTATCACATGATTGCATGTGAAATGTATATTGTACAGTAGTATGACAATATGTGTTCGAGTCTGTGTTGTGCTTTTACACCCACCAGGTGGAGCCAGACACAGAAGTTATGTAGGTGATGACATCGAGCAGGCCGAGGCTCTGCAGGCCTTTCAGAGAGCCGTATGTGCCCGTCATAGCTCTGGAGCCGCCTCCTGAACACACCACAGCCACCGTCGGCACCTAAACACACGCACACACAACAAGAGCGAAGCAGAAAGACTTAAGACTTTGATAATGATTTTAAATTTGATAAACAAATAAACTCAGGGGTTAAACCTAGTTTCTTTCCACTGAGAATTTTAGCAAAGATTAAGCCTTTTCTATCGTTCAAAAATTTCGAGAAAGTAATTCATGTCTTTATTTGATCTCGACTTGATTACTGTAATGCGTTATACACAGGGATCAGTCAGTCATCTCTCTCTCGTCTACAGCTTGTCCAAAATTCTGCTGCGCGACTTTTAACCGGTACACGCAAAAGTGATCACATCACTCAGGTATTAAAGTCACTTCACTGGCTCCCGGTTCGCTACAGGATTGATTTTAAAATTGTATTACTCGTTTTTAAATCACTGAATGGTTTTACACCTCTGTACATCTCTGAGCTTTTACAACCGCATACAATATCAAGAAATCTCAGATCCTCAGACCAGTTACTCCTCTCTCTCTGTCCCGAGGTCTAGATTAAAGCTCAGAGGTGACCGAGCGTTTGCTGTCGCTGCGCCTAAATTATGGAATAATGGTTTACCGTTTAATATTAGATCAGCACCTACATTCGAAACTTTTAAATCCAGACTGAAAGCTCATTTCTTTTCAATGGCCTTTACACCTGGCTGAGACATTTGATTCCCTTTTATTCTTTTTAATTATTTGTTCTACTTTTTTAGTTAAGTTAATTGATTATTTTTTACATTAAAATTATTTATGCATGATTTCATTTGATTATTGTTCTTAGTAACTGTCACTAACTGATTTTATTTACTTTTTACATAGTTATATTTAATTTTATTTTGCCTTCATCTTATGCGGTTTAATTCTGTATTATTATTATTATGATGATGATTATTATTTATTTCTTTTAAAAAAAAAATTTTTTTATCATTGTACAGCACTTTGGTCAACTTCGGTTGTTTTTAAATGTGCTATAAATAAATTTGACTTGACTTAATAATAATAATAAGCAGCTGATATAAGCAGCTGGAGTAAATACTTTGCAAAGCATCTTGAGGGAGGAAACAGCATTTGTTCATATCCATTGGTTCCAAACTTGCTAGTCATTGAGTGCAAAGGATATGCATCAAGGTTTTTAAGTTAATCAGTTTGTTAGTAATTAAGTTAGCTTGTTTCATAATTTAGGAGCCTGCAAAATGATTGTGTATGAAAATGACTTATTTCTGACAAGATAATGCCATACTTTTGTCAAATCCCTTGAAATAAATATGAAAAGTACTGACTTTACTCATGTCTTCACTCATACATTGAAATTTATTTCAAAGTCAAAGTGATGGTGTACAGAGGACAATGGCCAAAAAAAAAAAAAAGTATTTGTTCCGATTTATGGGCCTGACTATATAACCTCACGTACCTTGGTGGGATCCAAAGGATTTTGAAGATTGAAAAGTTTCTGCAATGCACGAGAAACCACCTCTTTTCTCTTCATGAGAAATGCCTTCTCTTCTGTTGGTATGTCAAAATCCAGGCGCACCTTCATGTCCTCCTTAGAGCTATACATCACAATTATAGACAAAATAATGAAAAAATCGGAGGTTAAATACTTCATATGTTTTCTAAGCTAGGATGAATCAGTAAGCCAACATGGTCTTGGTATTAAGACATTACATATTTTTTTATACAACCATCCATGTAAAATATTCATACAGTCATGTGAAAAAATGAGGACACCCTGTGAAAATCTGGGTATTTTGTAACATTTTTTAATATATGGATATTTAATGTAAATTTACTTCTACAAAACGCATATTCTAACTGAAGAAAAAGTTAGGACACCCAACTCCTTAATAGCTAGTGTTACCCCCTTTGGCTGAAATAACTGCAGTGAGACGCTTCTTAAAGCCATCTACTAGTCTCTGACATCGGCCTGAGGAAAGTTTCCCCCACTCCTCAATGCTGAATTCTTTCAGCTGTCAGATGTTTGCTGGGTTTTTTGCATGCACAGCCTGTTTGAAGTCGGCCATTCCAGGACTCTCCATTTCTTCATTTTCAGCCTGTCCTTGCTTGATTTACTGGTATGTTTTGGGTCATTGTCATGTTGCATGGTCCGGTTCCGTTTCAGCTTTAATTTTCTGACAGATGATCTCACATGTTCGTCAAGCACTCTCTGATACACAGTAGACATCATGGTGGATTCTATGATGGTGAGCTGGCCAGGTCCTGCTGCAGCAAAGCAGCCCCAAACCATCACACTTCCACCTCCATGCTTCACAGTTGGTATGAGGTTCTTTTCCTGGAAGGCTGTCTTTGGTTTATGCCAAATAACTCAATTTTCAAATAGTCCAAAGAACATTATTCTAGAAGTCCTGGTCTTTGTTAACATTCTCTCTGGCCTTGATGTTTCACTTAGAGAGCAAAGGTTTCCTCCTTGCACACCTCCCAACATTCTGTTTCTAATTGTAGAGGCATGCACCTTCACATCAACAGTAGCCAGAGCCTGCTGTAGGTCCCATGATGACATTTTAGGGAGTTTGGTGACCTCTTTTAGCATCTTGCGGTCTGCTTTTGGGGTGAACTTGCTGGGATGACCAGACCTGGCCATGTTGGCAGTTGTTTTAAAAGCCAGCAACTTTTAGACTATTCTCCAGACAGTGGAATGACTGATTTGATCTTTTGAGATCTTTTTAAATCACTTACCAGAATATAAATGTCTGAGGTTTAAATAGGGCAAGCCTCATTCAAAATGCTGAGTAATGATCTACTAATCATGCGCACCTGGTGTGATCCACCTGTGTGAGATTTGGTCCATTTTAAGTGGGAATAAATGTGAGGGTTGATATATTTTCCTCAGTTAGAATATGCATGTTGTAGAATTACATTTACAGAAGACCTTGAAGTCTTTTCTTCAGTTTAATTGTTTAGTTAAATCACTTTAATCTCCATGTTAACAATACTGAGAGATTAAATATCCATATATTAAGAAATGTTACTAAATACCCAGGCTTTCATATGGTGTCCTAATCCTTTCACATGACTGTATCTAGTTGTCAAGTCTGCGATATGATTTGAAGAACATACCACACAGACAAATATTTGTTTACCAATACCTGTCCACTCTGCTTAAATGCAAATCTATCTTGTCCTGTGGAGTGAAAAACATTTTCAGTATATAATACTATACCATATATGGAATCATTTTGTAATTTGGGGTACATTTAATTTCAGTTAATGAAAAGCATATTTATTCTAAATATTTTCTTTAAAAATATCATATTTTACCTATTAGGGAAATGCTTGTTGTAATATCACACACATGTTTTGTGCTGCTTATGCTTCACTTTGGTTGTCATAATGTTGCAAAATTAACCATTTTTGCACTGTGCACCTCAAACATGATGTTAAACTGTAACCAATTTGCAGCTAGCATATACACTATATTGTCGAAAGTATTCGCTCGTCTGCCTTCACATGCATATGAACTCAAATAACATCGTGTTCTTAATCCATAGGGTTTAATATGATGTTGGCTATAACAGCTTCAACTCTTCAGGAAAGGCTTTCCAAAAGGTCTAGGAGTGTGTTTGTGGGAATTTTTGACGATTGTGTTATTTCCACACTAATTCATCCCAAAGGTGTTCTATCTTGTTGAAGTCAGGACTTCATTCATGAATGTCTTTATTATGCACTGGTGCACAGTCATGTTGGAACAGGGGGCCATCACCAAACAAACATGAAATTGTCCAAAATGTCTTTGGTATGTTGAAGCATTAAGAGATCCTTTTTTCCACTGGAACTAAAAGGTCGAGTCAAATTACTGAAAAATAACCCATAGATTATAATCCCCCCTCTACCAAACTTTACCCTTGGCACAATGTAGTCGGACAAGTGCTGTTCTACTTGCAATAGCCAAACCCAGACTCATTCACCCGATTGCTGGACAGAGAATCGCGATTTGTCACGGCAACGAAGACGTCTCTACTGCTCTAGAGTCAAGTGTTGGCGTGCTTTACACCACTGCATCATCTGCTTTGCATTGCACTTGGTAACGTAAGGCTTGGATGCAGCTGATCGGCCATGCAAACACAGTTCATTAAGCTCTCTACACACTCTTCTAGAGTTAATCTGAAAGGCACATAAAGTTTGGAGGTCTGTAGCTATTGACTTTTCAGAAAGTTGCCCAAACTCTGTGCACTACGCATCACAGCATCCCCTAACACCGCTCTGTGATTTTACGTGGCCTGCCACTTGGTGGCTGAGTTGCTGTCATTCCCAAACTTTGTTAGAATACCATGAACAGTTGACTGTAGAATATTTAGTAGCGAGGAAATTTCATGGCTGGACTTATTGCACAGGTGGCATCCTATCAAGGTACCATGCTGGAATTAACTGAGCTCCTGAGAGCGACCCACTCTTTCACAAATGTTTGTAGACGCAGTCTGCATGTTAGCTGCTTGATTTTATACACCTGTAACTATAGACGTAATTGGAACACCTGAATTCAATGGTTTGGATGGCTATAGTGAATACTTTTAGGAATATAGTACAAATGAAACGGAAGGAATTTATTAACTTGAACCACTATTTGTTCTAATGAGAAGGAACATTGTGTATTCCCTTTTTAATGGGAAATGTACCCCAAATTATATAATGACTCATAAGGTATTTAGACTGCATGATGCCATGATCACACATTATTATTATTATTATTACTAACAACAACAACAAAATTTTAAAAGAAACACAATATTGAAACTGATTTCTACTAGCGTAGAACGTTTGGGATTTTAAAACTTAGCATTAGTCAAAATTTACATTATGGGATGTCTCACCTTTTCCACAGGAAGAGAGTGTGTAAATTCATTTGTGGCTACAAAAGGGCTTACAAGGGCTACTGCAGTACTGGAGGGTCTATCATCATTCAACTATCCTCAAACAAAAGAGATTAAACAACCAAAAGAGAAAATAATACACATATTACTATTACATTTGATTTTTATAACAGTTCTAAACGCATGATAATGGAACTCAAATGATACCATCCGGAGTCCAATCTCAGTCTCCAGGTATTTGTTGATGTAGTAGAGAGAAGTCTGCATGTTGCTGTTCTTTGACATTGAGATCACTTGCTTTTCGTTATACGCGCCTCGTACCATTAACCACATGTCATGTTTAACTGAAATACACACAATAGATGGACTACAATTCTGTGTAACAATGCTAATATACTGTATAGTTTTTAGTGGACACTTTGTATCTCACCATTCTCTGGCAGCTTGTCCAACTTCACCTCCAGAGTAGAAAACGGGGCGGCCTAAWATCACAACAAAACATGTAAGATTAATGAATCTGCCTCTATCATTCCTTTTTTAAGGTAAATTGTGTTTGTATTAAAATCATATTTCTGTATATGCACTGTAAACATTCTTTATTTTTTTTATAAAAAAAAAAAAAAAAAAATTCAGACTATTCACGACCATGCCTTTTTTTTTCTTTTTTCAGGAGGAACCCTGAAGATTTGATTAATAATCCTAAAACAGGATTTAAAATTTCCCCATATTAAATGAAGAAATATGTATACTGGCCCATGAAAAAGTATTGAAGTATTGCATTGGGGGCAATACTTTTTCATGGGCCAGTATAGATATTTCTTCTTTTAGTTGTTTAACTTTGCTTGCTTCATCTTCTTCTATGACCTTTAAAAGTATTTAAAGTTTAAATTTAAAACTTCCACAAAGTTTCTGTTAGACTATCTAGTTTAATTTGAACTTTAATTCCTTTTAGAACTTGAACTGAACTTAACTGTGGAAGCCCATCCACAATACATATCCATATATATGTACATGCCGCATGTCAGTAATACTAAATTTTATATATATATATATA
>QMIH01001393.1:69067-102227 GCA_003987875.1 Clarias batrachus
TATATAGTCAATTATATTATATATTATACAATTGTTTGGATGGTTAAAATATAATGGCTAGAACAAGCACTTACGACGAGCACTCCATTAGAGCAGTACTGACCAGGTACTTCAACACTGTAACACAAACCGCGAGACAAACATTTTAATATTTCATTTTATGTAAAAACTAGAAACATTATAAAGAATAAAATTGTTTATAAAATAAATTGCTTAATTAAGTGATTGCCCTTACTGACATACTGTAGCTTCTTAAAATAAGAAATAACATAAAATAGATCAGGTGTTGGTGTGATTACTTTTACATCACAGACATAAGCAGTATTTATCATTTTGATCAAATGTATTATTCATTAGTTTACATGTGGAGATTTGCTTGTAGTTTATTAGTTGCCAACTGAACAAGTATAAATGTTTGGCTGGTTAAAATTTCCATGAAGTCGATGTATCGGACTCTCTCGTAGCATAGACGTAAAAATATATTATAAATGTAATTCTTTAAACAATTGTTGTGTTTATAAACAATAAGGAATAATAGTTCAAAAATCATTTGGTTAAACTCGATGTCAGACATTTTATGTTGGCAGTACGATGACTGTTCACATATAAAATTAGTTACAAATATTTTTCCGTAAATGTCACTTGAATCATCTCCATACTTGGTGTGTATATATTTACCTCTCTGTGATCTCAAATTCCAACCATAGCTTGTCCTTCAGCTGAAAACAAATACAGCAATCATCTCTTCATCTGTCAGGTTCATCGTTATGTAATTATGTTCACATACAGTAATAGTAATAACAGTAATAATAGTCTTATATAATGTTTTCCTTATATTTCCACCACTGAATCTTAAAGTATGATGAAGATGCTTATGTTTATTACAAAATTTGAACATCGCAAACTTTGCCAAGCAACATGTTCAATACAGCAAAACCAGAAAATAATCCATTTTTAATGTTTTACATCGGGGTCAGAACTGCTTTGATTTGCTGTTGCTACTATGTAAAAATGTTGCAGGTAATCATCAGATATTATTTCTTTTTGGCGGAAATACATAATAGGCTAACAACAGTTAACAGTGCTCATGCTGTCTGTTATTATAACTGGCATCATGGCAGGCAGACGTCTGCAAAGGGTCAATAGAGAATGAGAGAGACAGACATACACACAACCTACATTCTTGCTAACAAACATTCCTTTTCCCCTGTCTCAAATCTTACTGCTGCTGGTCATATCCACTATGTATTTGAAATTTTTTATACTTATATCTAATCTATACTTTTCTTTCCTTACATTTTCATTATGCACATTCTTAATTAGATTTATTTCATAACTTAATTTCCAGTATAAACTGTATTTCTTGACAAAGTCTATCTTTAGTTTAATCGTATTTTCTGCCATACAATTTTCATTTATAGTATAATTTTATTTCCCTCTATTAGCTTTAAACTTTACCTTATGTATGAACAGCATACTGTATACGGCAAACGTTAGACAAGTCATTTCTGAATTTGAATGTCCTGGGTGTCTAACCTTATCATCTGTGATGAAGACCTTTGTCTCTTTCTGACCCACTTTGAGAATGCTGATATCGACCAAGATACTGGTGCATAGTACATCATTGACAAGGTCTTCATCGTACAAATTCAGCTCCAGAACATTCTAGTGGAGAAAACGGAAAAAGTCAATGTTGGGCATGAGAGAGAGAGACATGAGAACACTCATTGCACCCGAGGCTCCAAACTCTCTGATCTCATCTGACCTACTGTATGAGATGTGGCAAAATAAATAAATAAATAAATGTTCCATTGAGGCCCCACCCCCGCAACCCACAGCACCCAAACGATCTGCCACTAATATCCTGGTGCCAATCACCACAGCACACCCCCTAGGGTCTAGTGGAGTCATGACAGGGTATAGTGGAGGGACCAAAAATGCCCCAGTGGCTCAAGGAGAACCTACACAATATTGGCCTTCATATTTTGTCTTGCAATGTTATGCCTCTGTACATTGCATTACACAATATATTAAATTTGTATTGTATTGTCTGTATATAAGTATAAGTAGGCTTAGGGTTCAACATAACATACCATGAAATAAACACTAATAAAAAACATATTTGCATGTCATGTACATAAAAAAATTATACAATAAATCTAAAAGTGAGTTGCTTTTTACAGGAAACAAGGGTTTAGCCAGCAAGAAACTACTAATGGAGTAGCTGCTTGTTTGATGGTGCTAACCAGGAGTGTCTGAATTTTCCAGAGGTCTAGAATCCAGAGGGTCTGCTCTTTTAATTTATTCACCTTGACCTGGCTGTAGGCATTGAAGTAGAAGGTCTCGTTCCACTCGGGTGTCTTGCAGTTATTGATCGTCCTTGTTCTCAGGGTGCAAGCTGAGGCCGTGGGTAGGTGTAAGGTCACATAGAGGTCAGGCATCGAAACTGTGGATGTACAGTATGTGAACAACAGCTAGTAAGTCAACATATAGACAGGTCACAATATAGGAAAAAATAAACAGTGGATACTGTATCTTTTGGAAGAACAGTGCTCATTTTCATAACACAATTCTTGTACTAAACACCTAAAATCTAAAACACAGTAAAATCTATAATCAGTGTGCACTGAACTTATTCTGGTTGCTTGTGTTGTCTGCCAAAAAAGTTCTAATACACTATATGCTGCTTTTCCATTAGTTTCATCATTTATCTGTCATTTAACCTAAGCAGGATGGAAAACACTTAATATTTCAAATGGTTTATGTTTATTAGTAATGAAATTATAAAACGGTGCGTGTGAATACTGATGTACAGAGGTCATATGAATGCTGGAAACTTCCTCGTAGCACCGTGACTGAAAGTTTCCACCGCAGTGCCTCTTCTTTCTGTAACACATAGGCAACCGGAAGAACTGAGATATGAAGCATTCATTAACGTACATCAATTAATATATTACATACACTATGTGCAACTTCCTGATTATTATTTTTATTATTTTTGCATGTCACACTAAAATGATAGATATCATCCAACACATTTTAACATTACACAAAGATAACTCTGTGTTTTTAATAACACAGACAGCATCTTAGAGTAAAGAATGCTGTGTGTGAAGTAACGGATAGGGATTCTCTGTAAACAACACGTGACTGTGCATGCATGTCCTTCTTTACTTCCTAAACACAGCAAATATGAAGGGGGCATTTGTTTTATTGTTCGGGGACATTCAATTAAAATAAAAAAGTTGAGAATTTTGAAATTTGTCAATTTTCACATTACCTAGTTAAAGGCTGCACCTTATTCATTAAAACAAATATTTTGATAGAAAGTGTTAGGTATTTAGAATTGCTTTCTACTCCGTACAGATGTTAAAATATTTTTTGAAGGATGCAAGAAGCCAAGAAGTGAACAAATCCTGTTTCTAAACAAAGCAATAGATAACACCCAAGTACCACTAGAACACCAGATAAACTCCTACAAAAATTATTTAACACCCAAATAATATCTGCTCAGTGATTCCAACTTATTAATGCATGGGAAAAATACAGGATACCAAATTGAACAGAGACATAGAGGTCTACAGTATAACCAGTATTTGTCATTGTGTGATTCAGAATGAATTAATCTGAATACGATGAACTGTTGTATTTGCAGCAAAAGCAAGTTGTGTCCTTCCTCTGCAGACAACTACAACCATCACCCATTACATTTTAACACTGAGCAAATTATATACTCTATAATGATAGAGCACATATACTCTTCATTGACCTCATTTTGTTAAAAACCTTGTCTGTGTTTGATTTTAAATATAACTGGCAACCCTTTGTGGGTATATTTATACATCTAAACCAAGGTCAGAGACTGTCCTTGGTTTAGATTTATAAAGTCTTGTGTGGAACACACACACACACACACACACACACACACACACACACACACACACACACACATAACATTAAAAAAAAAAAAAAACATTTTAACATTTACACCACTAACCGAGCCCATTCCATTTTAAAGAATGGGGTGGGAATGACATATTTAAAGTATCTGTTTCTTTATTATTCTATAGAATTCAGAAGTTTTAACTTACACACCTGCAGTAATGCATCTGCAAGAACATGGCATTTGGTTTTAATTGACTGCTCTAATCTATACATTTTTAGCGTATATGCATTTTATTCTATAAGCAAAGCATCTATTCATAAGGACACCAATAATTCATAATTGCAACATTAAAATTGTTCAATTAAAGTAAATAATAATAAAGAAAATGGTACCTGCATTTGGAACTGTTGTAAACTTTTCCTTCACTGAAGAGAAAGGAGGAGACAAATGTTTCTTAGAAGAGAAGAGGTGAAGTAGTCTATTACAAGGGAAACCTTGAAAAACTTGAACGTGTGACTGAATATGACAAAGAATCTAGAAAACTGATAATATGACACGCAGACAATGATAAAGCCACACCCCTTACTGTCCACCAATCAGCTGTAATAATAAAAGCAGCTGCATAATATTGTGGTCCCCACATGTATTGTGCACCAATAAATCTCTGACCTGTGGAGGTTTGGACTCTACAAGACCTCTGAAGGTGTGCTGTGGCGTCTGCCAATCTGTGGTAAACAAGACAAGGCACACAAACAAGCATATCCATTTAATTTCATCACACTGGTTGTGTTTGTGAATCATTTGTACACCTTAGTGAATGCAAAATAAACATTTTTGCTCATTCAGTTTTTGACACGGTCAGATTTATTAATATTAATAAATATATGTAACAGATAGAGGCAGCACGGTGGTGTAGTGGTTAGCACTGTTGCCTAGCACCTCCAGGGTCCGGGTTCGATTCCCAATCAGACTCGATTCCCGTCTCTGTATGCATGCTCTCCGTGTTCGTTGGGTTTCATTCCAAGTACTCCGATTTCATTCCGCAGTGCAAAGACATGCAGATTAGGTTAACTGACACCCTGTCCAGGGTGTGCCCTGTTTTGTGCCCTAAGCCTCCTAGGATAGGCTCCAGGCCCCCCGCGACCCTGAATACAGGATAAAGCGGTATAGGTAAACATATAGATAATAAAACATATAGATAATAAAATAGATTGATATTTAAATTATGAATTAATATTTTATATTAAACTATACAGTATTTTATATATATTTATATATATGAAATGTATATTAAATGCATAAATGTTTATTTTGCATGCACAAAAGAACATGTTAACCATTCCTAAACATGTTTGCAGTTTGATATATAGTAGAGGTCATTATCCTGCTGAAAGGAGTCCACTGACTAACAACAAGGAATATTGTTGCCATGAAGGAGTGTACTTGGTCTGCAAACACATTTAGGTATTTGGGAGATCCCCTTACCCAGAACGGCATTTTTATCTCATTATACGTTGCCCAGCAGTGGCAACTTGGTTGTTGTGAGGTTTGAACCTGGGACCTTCCAAACCATAGTTCCAATGCCTAAACCACTGAGCTACAGTACCCCAGACACCCTGGTTATCAACATCAACATGATGTAAAAGAAAATAGAAGATATACTGTATATTCACTCGTCCTCCAATTGACTCAGCAGATAGAAAATAACATTAGAACATGTGTACAAGAGTCTCACTTTACCATAAACTGTGTCCAGCAGAACAAATGTAAGAAAAGTATATATATTTTTAGCCTCTAGTTTATTTGATAATTATATATGTTAAGATTTTAACATTAAATAAATCAGCTAAACTAACTGCGACATGTTTGCTTCAATGTCTATCACTGCTGAAGACAAGCACCCCCCCCCCTTCTGTGTGGTCATTTGACTACATGTGGTTATTGTCATTGCGGCTGATTGAGTCATGTGATTATTGTTGCTACATCTGACTGGTGAAACACAGTCACGTGGTAGATCCACCGGCTCCATTTCTCTGGCAAACACAAAATATCTATAGTGTCGAATAAGTGGTTAGAAAAGTAGCGAGCCGAGTGTAGCCGAGTAAGAGTAGCGTTTCTTCTTCGCAAATCTATTCAAGTAAAAGTAAAAAGTATGGTGCAGTAAAACTACTCATAGAAGTACATTTTTGTCAAAAAGTTAAAATAAATGTAACGGAGTAAATGTAACTCGTTACTACCCACCTCTATTATTGGACTACAGATAGGAAGGTTTCATGTTCATACCCTAGCACCAACAAGTTGCCCCTGGTGAGCTCTTGAGCAAAACCCTGGAACCCTTAACTGGTTTGATGTAAAATGAAATAAAATGTAAGTTGACCTGCATTAGGGTGTCTGCCAAATGCTGTAAGTGTATATTGTGAGAGTGATTGGTTAGAATCCTAATTCATACACAGAAGTATAAGAATCACTGTTTTAATGAGCACTCACAAAAAAAAAAAAAAAAAATTGTTGTAGAAAAGAAATGCCCTTTTATTACAAGATCTTATAAACATTCACCAAGATCTCTCAAACCATTTATGATATTTCCCAATTAAAAGACTTTTCCCCCAGAGGACTAATTTTGTTTTTCTATGTTTTTTCCTCTTTCCAAATACTGACATTGCCATATATTTTAATATGCGGCAAAAGTACATTGTGCACACTACCAAATTGTTAACTACCTACTGTATATTTATCTTCATAAACCACAACTATTAATCACCACATGTAACTTTTATACACATATTTCTATTTACTTTCACATATTAAGCACATCTCATTTATAGTTTTTGTAAGCTTCCATTTATAGTACTCTTTGTATAAGATAGGAGCAATTAAGGTTCTGAATGAAATATATATATATATATATTTATTAAGCTTAATAGGTAGGTTGGTCCTCGTTATCTGATTGTTGGCAGCATTGAGGTACAGTATGACATTACTCCATCAGACATTGCTGAGGACCCCTCATGTACTATGGGCAATTTGCAAACAGTTGTTTTATTTTTTTTTCTAAACCAATCAGCTTAATGATGCCTGTTTTTGGTCTGTAATAGAAACTAGACTATTCAGTCACTCAATGAACCTAATAAAAACAGAATTAGATGAGACAAAATATTCAAGGTCATATCAAATCTCAAAGACTGTAGATAGCTAGAAGAAGGTAGACAGGATCATCACACAGATCATCTCAGGGATAATTTTATAATTTTGATTTATACATATTTCTTCACACATTTCAAAATCACTTCCCTAATTTACTTGTTGATTCTGTAAAGCTGCTTTGCAACACTGACCATTGTTAAAAGTGCTATATAAAATAAAACTGAATTGAACTGAGTTAAGTCAAGAATACAACATACAGGTTTTAGCATCCAAAGGGACTATAGAAATGTTGTAAACAATTAGAAAAAGGTGGACTGTTAACATGTGAACAATGGTGCAGTATCCAGCCATGTCCGTGCCTCACCCAATGAGCTGAGAACCTCACTGAATGTCTGCACACTAGCCATTACAATTAAAGACACTAATTACAATTAAAATGAGGAACAGGTGTGGAAACTTCCCTTTTATAGCCATTTAAACCAGTGTGTGCCAACCTGTGTGTTTACAATTTGAACAAACATTAAAGGATATGTAAACTAATCAGAGTTGTTTGGCTGATTTCAGTTAGTATTCGGTTTAAAAACAACTATGTGATATTAATGACTTCAAACGACTATACTTAAGAAAAACTTAAGGGCGCAAACAAAATGAAAATTAAACTTTTAATACTTGTCTGTGAATAGGCATGTATCAGGTGATTAAGCATCATTACCACCAGCATAAAACAAAGTCCTGACTCACACCGCATCCAGTCAGCAGCTCCGCTTGCCATAAGACGTGCTGGAAAAGACTCGTTGAGAATGGTCCAATCACATGAGCCCAAATATTTTAAAACAACATTGATTCGCTAAGAACAAAAGTGGGAGGGTTCAGGGCGCACAGTGCTGCGCTCCAAGGATGATTTGAAAAGATCCAATTAGAGCTCAGCCTCAAGTCACATGCTTTTTAAAAAACGTACGTGTCTACGTAGACACTTGTTTGTCCGGTGTTATACACTAAAATGCCCCCCCCCCCATATAATCTCTATCAGATATTATATTAGAACAGAAATGTATAGGTTTATGAATTACAAATTAGAGCAAATGAATTTGATTATAAAATAAGCAATATAAAAAAACATCTTGAATAGGAATGTATTTTTAAAAATATTTTTTTCATATACAACATTCATTTTTTATATTGCTTATTTCAGAAATAAAAATCATTTCGTGCAAGTGTTCATAATAAACATATATTTAGTGCAAACATTTTTGTATTACACGAGAAATCCCTGCAAAATAAATGTGTCAGAAAATAAACATTATATGAGAATTATTAATTAAGTATTAATGGTCTTGACACCTGTGACGTGCCTAGGGTAAATTATAATAGTGATATCATATTTGATAATAATAAACCTATGAACTTTGGTTCTGATGTAATAGCTGATAGAGATTATATAGGAGGGGTAATCTGTGGCAGGGGGGCATTTTACAGTAAACACATTACACAATGAAATATTTTTCAAATATTACTATTCGCAAATCTAAAACCATGTTTTTCTATTGTGGAAATCCTGCACAAAGACAAGGCACTAACAGGAAAAGCAAAGTTTATTAAAACTTTACGTTGCAAAGTGGACCTAAATGATAGAATCACATAGAGTCTTCATGACCAGTAAAAGCATGAGTTCTTATTCTCTACTGTATGTACACACACACGCACGCACGCACGCACACACACACACGCGCACACACACACACACACACGCACAGTTTTCTCTCTCCTCAGCCGTCTAGGTGTCTGGTTATAGCTGATGTCCTTGTATGAAATTGCTCACTGCACTGTGTATTTGGGTGTCATGCATATAGAACATTAGATTAATGTGAGAACAAGTACAAGGCGTCTTGACCTATGTTTACATTACAACAATCTAAAAGTACAGCATGAAGTATTCCGTAGCATCAACATGCTATTTTTTTTAATCAAACATGGATAACAAAGATAGACCACAAGACATACAAAATAAATGAATAATGAACCTTTAAAGGCAGTCATAATTCTACTTAAAAAAAAAAAGCTTTATTCAACAACTTCACAACCGAACATGAGTAATTAAATGTAGTCTGCTCCATCCCTCATTTTTCTTACTTATTTTTTTTTACTGATCTCTTTTACAGTATGTAATCTGCCATAATTGTTATTTCTAAAAACAAAACTAGCAAATACCACGCAGAATGAAAATGTGTGAAAGAAACCCATGTGAAGGTTTATGAGCTTTAAAGTCACAACCTTCAGTCTCAAAATGGTATTTGCTGCCTTCCTGAATTATTATTTTTTTGCATACTTGTTACACTTCAATGATTGAGATCATTCAACAAATTTTACTATTACACACTGATAACCCAAGGTTAATAGTAAACTTGTCTCCTACTAGAGACATGAATCATTAAAGCTCTGATGAAATGTGACTCTTCAAAACACATTTCATGCTTTCATTCTTCAATGACGTTAACTTGGTCAATGTGGATGCTCGCCCTATTTTCATGAAATCACAAGCCTAAATTCCAATTTTGCCATGGACATCTGTCACTAGGAGACCGAGAGAGCAATACTGGCCATGCCCTTTGGGTGTGAGGGGTGGAACACTCTTCAACTATAGGAATTGACCAAGACTATATTTGGAATTTTCTTTACTTAACCTGATGTAAGAATTTTCAAAATCTGTACTGATCTAAATGTAAAATGATCAACAATCAACTTTGCCAACAGTTTTATAAAAAAAAAGAAAAAAAAAAGCCTAATTGATCAACTTGGAGCCATCAAAACAAAAAATATACATTTAAGCATGCAGTTGTCAGAAATAGTATTTGATACTTTCCATCTGGGGAGGATTATAATAGTACAATAAAAATCTACATAAACATTAGTAATGAAATAATTTTATTTAATTTAATAGTATTGTATGACTATGCACCAATCTCTCTCTCTCTCTCTCTCTCACACACACACACACACCATAAAATTACTATTATGGCATTTAAAAATCAGTTTTGACCCTTTGGTACCCAAGCATGTAGATAAAGTCACACAAAGTCTAATGAAAAAAACAAAGCTTCTTCTTTAAATTGAGAATGAATTTATACAAATCGGACAAAGAACGCGGCTTTTATAATATTTATTTTAAAACTGTCAGTCATTTAGAAAAAAAAACTCCTGTGTTAAACTGAATCCTTCATTTTCAATCCTTCGTCTGCTGCCTCCTTGTTTGAAATATGTCAAAAGTTGTGGTTGAACTGTTCTTTTGGCCATTGCAACAATACGAACAGCACGAAAAATGATGCAAACTTGCATGGGCTTGTGAGCAGCGCGTTACAATATTGAATTCTGATTAGCTAATTGCTTTTATTAATTAGAAAATGATTATACATCTAGACATACATATAGAGCTTTAATATTTAATTTTCATGACAAATATTACAAAATACACTGCATTATTAATTTAAACCGTGGGGGATTTAGCCATTCTTCCCATCAATTGCTCCTCTGTTCACTTGAATATCTATTAGTAGTTTAAAAAAAACTTCTTATAAGTCTATCTACTTGTCTGCAATTGGGTTCACTCCTGTTCACTCCCACCTATGACATTTAATAAGTATCAACATCGACATTCACACTATGCCTGCGAACCCCATTTGTGACCAAAAAAAAAAAAAGGACACTCCTAAAATTTCTCTTCTCGTTATTTTACCAGGAAAATGTCCTCATTCCAGGAGTAGTTGAGGGACAGAATGATATCGGCACATCTCTGTAGGCGCAGCACAGGAGGGAAGGCAATGTTAATAGCGACCCCAGAATCCACCAAGCTAAGGGTGTTGTCCATTGGAGTCAGCTTGTTTGGAAAGGCATCGGGCTTTGTCACTGTAAAGTGTATACAAAAAAAGGCAATCATTAGCAGAAAAACATAATCTTGTTTCATGTGATGATAATTGTATAATGCAGCGTATACCCTCACCAGCCGTTATTATTAGCCAACTGAGGAGCAGAAGGAACAAGAACTCCGTCAGCGTGCTGCAATATGTCCTTCATATCAAGTGTTGTTACCAAAAAAAGCGAGGCAGGTCCACTGATCAATCAAATGCATGCTCATTTTTATTTCTGACACTCGTGGCATTATGCATCGAGAAATCATCCACATGGGCCAGAAATGTACATTTAGGCATTTTCCAGAAGCTCTTATCCGGAGCAACTTGCAAAAGTGCTTAAATTTTCATCATTGGATAGATCCTTACACTGGTTTACTAGATTACCAACTATGCACCATCAGTTAATTAATAAATGTGTGTTGAGAGACAAAAGAGACATGTCACTTGAGAGACAAGAGAGAAACAGGTCAAAAGCCACCCTCTTGTAGGATATTGCTTAAATATATCACAGTGATGTCGAATCCTCGATTTTGATTGGTCAGAAGGGGTTGAATAATTTTTTATAACATCAGTTGTGTTAATGGAAATCACCAAAAACCTTAAAACCTTAAATTATTAAATTTTTTGCCCTTAAACAAAGGAAGAGAAAAACACAAGGAAGGGAGCATCATAAAATTATCAGATTTTTTTAAATCCAGCAACACAAAATTGTTTATATATAGTAGTGTTTCCATCGCTGTCAAAATGCAAGTTTTTGTGATTTTCTGACATTCATGCTGATTCATGTGATTTACTCTAACATAGTACACACATCATTGAACTATTTTTTAGTTGTTTTTGTAGTTTAATTCACTTAAGTACTTCACTTATTCACTTAACTTAAGGGCAGATCACAGTGAAATGCTGCTGGTTCATTATGAGTGCAGGTGAAATGTATATATATAGTACAGTGGGATGAAAATCAGTGTTTGAGCATGTGTTGTGTTTTTACACCCACCAGGTGGATCCAGACACAGAGGTAATGTAGGTGATGACATCGAGCAGGCCGAGGCTCTGCAGTCCTTTCAGTGAGCCGTACATGCCTGTCATTGCCCTGGCGCCGCCTCCTGAACACACCACAGCCACTGTTGGCAGCTTAACACACATGCACACAGACACAACTTTATATGGTAAGTATTGCAACAGTACAGTACAGATCAAAGTGATTACACTTGTCTCTTTTAGTTTTATATATATATATATATATATATATATATATATTAGTGGAACCTCGATTGCGAGTAACCCGGTTTGKGAGCGCTCTGCAAGACTAGAAAAATATTTTTCAAAATTTTGACTTGATAAATGAGCAAGTCTTGATATACATATTGTAAATATGAGGCCAGGGGCGGCAAGGGGATGGCAGTGAGCTAGATGCATCACCGTGTCTATTTTTCCCTGTGGAAGTACCAGGAGATCTTTGTCTTCTCCTCTTCTGTTTGTGCGGTAGTAGAGTAGGCCCCTCCGAATCAGGAAGTACGGGGGTCTTTCGGGCCGACCGTCTTCCTCGAGTTTGCCCTCTATCTCACGCACCTGTCCCCAGCAGGGTTTTTTAGCCGCATGTCTTCTTTCTGCATGAACGCAAAGTTATCTTCGCGTGCCACCTGCTGGGACAAAGAGAGAAGTTCGTTAGTATTCAGGAGGGGCTCACCTTCTGCATCCCCGCTTTCCTCCCGTGTCTGGGCCATCCATGCGTGGCCGGTGGGTGGGATTCCCTTCCTCTTTTTCTGTTTTTTCGTGGGCGTCTTCTCCCAAAGGCCGGGCCAGTCCCTACCTAATAGTAGGGGGACAGGTAGATTAGGGACAATGCCCGCGACAACGGTGTGCATTCCCCATCGATCCTCCACCACGATGCTCGCCGCTGGCACCTCTCGCTGGTCTGCTTGCACGCATGTGACGGGCAGAGGCCCGCATGGTTTTGCACCGCAGGGAATGATCGAGGGGCGAGCAAGGGTTACTGTGCTGCCAGTGTCTAGAAGAACAGGTATGGGAGCACCTCCGACCCGAACCCAGCGGGTAGGGGCGGGGTTTTTACTGTCGGTGCATCCGGCCCAAAACCCTCGTGCCGGGAAGGGCGGAGTGCGCTCTGGTTCAGTGGGCATAGATTCATCGCTGGGGGTAACGGGTTTCGGCGGCGTGCGTGGCTTTTCTCTCCTTTGATTCATTACGAAGTGGGGAGGGCTTCTCTCCATGGCTCTTCTCCTCTTGAGGTTTAGTGACAGCGTGGACACTGCGCATTCCAGTGCGTCTATTGCTTCTCGAGCTGACATGGGAGCGCGCATGCCTACCACCTTCCTTTCTTCTCGTGGGAGAGAGCGGAGCACTTTGTCCACTACCACACGATCAACGACCTCTCGTGAATCGAGCTTCTCTGGTTGGAGCCATCTACAAGTGATCCGATGAAGTCTGTCCAGCTGGGCTCGGGGTGGTCCCTGGATCTCCTATGTCCATCGGTGGAATTCGCCGGCAGCTTGTGAACTCGAGAGGCCACATCGAGCCAGAATTTCCATTTTTAGACGATCGTACTGGTCTGCTTCTTCCTCTGTTAAAGAAAAATAAGCTCGCTGTGCCTCCCCGGACAATAACGGGATCAGGATCGAGCTCCATTCACCTGTCTGCCAGCCCTCTTGTTCAGCTGTGCATTCAAAAGTCTGTAGAAAGGCTTTGACATCGTCATGAGGGCCCAGTTTGGTTAGCAGGGTTTGGGCTTCCTTATGAGGATCGGGCAGGGGGACGTGCTCTCTCCCTCGCAGCCGTGTGAGCTCGGCGGTCGTGGCCTGAAGTCCCTGAGCGAGCTGCTCCAGTACGGTATTTTGCTGGCGGGTGGTTTCCAGCAGGTGTGCGATGAGCTGATCCGAAGGTGACTGGCCTGCGTCAGAGGCACGCATTCTCCACCAATGTAAAGCCCTATGGGCAGCGGGTTACTGACACAGGCACGAACACAGTGGTTGCGGTGCACCAAGCGGAGCAGCTTTATTATTTGCTTATCTTTTTTTCACTAGGTGTCGTGAAAGTGGGGTGAAGAAGGAGTGCAGAGTCGGTGCTGGAGGCAGGTGAATCGGGGCGAACCCGATTACAGTGAGGGGGTGTCGCCAAACTCCCACGCCAG
Organism: Clarias batrachus; assembly: GCA_003987875.1. Classification (NCBI taxonomy): domain Eukaryota; kingdom Metazoa; phylum Chordata; class Actinopteri; order Siluriformes; family Clariidae; genus Clarias; species Clarias batrachus. The sequence continues at coordinate 83,151 of QMIH01001393.1, forward strand.
GCAGTAGCTGGGCACCGGTGGTGAGGTGGCGAGCGAAGAGTCCGAGTTGCGCCGGTTAACCCTTCTACGCGGTTTCGCTCGGGGTTCTCGGTTCCTCGGAGTCACGGGAATAAAATCCAAGAACGCAAGTTACTATCAACAGTTTTTACTCTACATTACTCTACGTTACGGACKGTGAATGAAAATGGGAAGCCGGCCGTGAATGGTTACGGCGCCCCGCTCCCTTTCCGCCGTCTTTGGCGCTGAAGTGCTGGTAGGTGCGCGGAGTTGAACAGAGAGCTGAGCAGGTGTACGGTTCTCCGTCACAATATCAGTGAGTATCCTGTGGCATGCATGCATTTTTTGTTTTGATGCTGAGCATCACATGATCACACTTGATTCAATAGTTCTCTCTCTCTCGCTGCGGAATTGTGGGTCATCATCTTCCATGCTCTGTCTCAGGGTGTGTGAGCCCATGTTTTCTCTACTATTCTACTGTTTTTTCTACTATTAATATAAAAATTGTATATTTTTGGGTTGTGGAACGAATCATCAGAGTTTTCATTATTTCTTATAGGAGAAATCCGCTTTGATATATGAGTTTTGATATACGCGCAAATTATGCTCACAATCCAAGGTTTAACTGTGTTCCATTTCAATATTTAACTGAGAGAAAGATCCTTTCCTGTGATAGTGGATTGAATTACACTCCAGATTGAATAAACCTTTCAACTATATTTATTTCCCAAAAATGGGTTAATTTGTGTGGATTCATGATATAAAATTAATTCAATTTATTGTACCTTTCTGTAAGAGTTGTTGTAGAATGCGGACATGGTAAAGGGGCTGAATAATTTGCAAGGCATGGTGGATATTTCAATTGTCTCTTTTAGTTTTATAAATTTAGTGGAACCACGGATTGCGAGTAACACGGTTTGAGAGCGTTCTGCTAGACTAGCAAAAATATATTTTTTAATTTTAACTGGATAAACGATCAAGTCTTGATATACATATCATTGAGTATCCCTTGGCATGCATGCGTTTCTTGTTTTGATGCTGAGCATCACATGATCACACTTGATACAATAGTTCTCTCTCTCTTTTTCTCTCCCGCTGCTGAATTGTGGGTTATCGTCTCCCATGCTCTGTCTCAGTTTCTCTACTAATCTACTGATTATTTTACTATTAATATAAAAATTACATATTTTTGGTTTGTGGAACAAATCATCAGTGTTTTCATTACTTTTTAGGTGAACATTTGCTTTGATATATGAGTGTTTTGATATACAGGCAAATAATGCTCACAATCCAAGGTTTAACTGTGTTCCATTTCAATATGTAACTGAGAGACAGATCCTTTCCTGTGATAGGGGATTGAATTACACTACAGGTTGAAAAAACCTTTCAACAATATTTATTACCCCAAAAGTTAGTTAATTTGTGTGGATTAATGATATAAACTTAACCCAATTTATTGTACCTTTCTGTAAGAGTTGTTGTAGAATGAGGACATGGTAAAGGGGTAGATAATTTGCAAGGCATGGTGGATATTTAAATTGTCTCTTTTAGTTTTAGATATACAGTGGAACCACAGACTGCGAGTAACCCGGTTTGAGAGCGTTCTGCAAGACTACCAAATTTTCTATTTTTTATTTTAACTGGATAAACGATCAGGTCTTGATATACATATCATTGAGTATCCCGTGGCATGCATGCGTTTCTTGTTTTGATGCTGAGCATCACATGATCACTCTTGATTCAATAGTTCTCTCTCTCTTTCTCTCACTCTCTCTCTTTTTCTCTCTCTTGCTGCGGAATTGTGACTTATGCTCTCCCATGCTCTGTCTCAGGGTGTGTGAGCCCATGTTTTCTCTACTATTCTACTATGTTTTTTCTACTATTAATAAAAAATGTTTATATTTTTGGGATGTGGAACGAATCATCAGATTTTTCATTACTTCTTAGGGGGAAATTCGCTTTGATATATGAGTGTTTTGATATACAAGCAAATTATGCTCACAATCCAATGTTTAACTGTGTTCCATTTCAATATGTAACTGAGAGAAAGATCCTTTCCTGTGACAGTAGATTGAATTACACTCCAGATTGAAAAAACCTCTCAACTTTTTTTATTTCCCAAAAATGGCTTAATTTGTGTGGATTCATGATATAAAATTAATTAAATTTATTCTACCTTTCTGTAAGAGTTGTTGCAGAATGAGRACATGGTAAAGCGGCTGAATAATTTGCAAGGCATGGTGGATATTTAAATTGTCCTCTTTAGTTTTATATATACAGTGGAACCTCAGATTACGGCTAACCTGGATTGTGAGCGTTGTACAAGACTAGAAAATTATTTTAAAATATTTTGATTGGATAAACGAACAAGTCTTGATATACATATAATTGAGTATTCTGTGGCATGCATGCATTTCTTGTTTTGATGCTGAGCATCACATTGTAACGCGGAGTCAGCGTGATGGGGATCCATATGCAACTTTATCGTCAACTTAATCATAAACTAAGAGATCAGGGTAAAATGGGAGCAATAAGAACAGTATAGGCAAAACAGAGTCAGAATCAAAGTCCAGGCAGTAGGGTCGTGGCAGGCGGCAATCCAGTAGAGTAAATCCAATAAACAAAGCATGGGTCAAAAGGCAGGTGGCAGACAGACAGAGTACAACGGCAAGCGGGTTGGCAACGAGAGATCAAAACAGGAATAAATCGCTCAGAAATGTCAGCAACAGCAAAACAAGACTTTGCGAGGTGGTGAGAGAGAGCGTGCACTTTAAAGACTTTGTAATTGCTGACACCTGTGCTGGTGATCAGCCAGAGGCACATGGTTGTGGGAAATGGAGTTCGAATGAGACTAGACTACTCCAGTGATGGCACCCTCTGGTGATGATCGGAGGAAGTCACAGAAGTGGAGTTCATGACAGAGCCCCCCCCGGCGAACGGCTCCTGACGCGAGGAGGCACACGATGCTGAGGTCTTCCACGAGGTCTCGGGGCAGGCCGGTTCGGATGGGAGTTATGGAAGTCATTTACCAGACTGGGGTCGAGAATGTCCTCCGCGTTCACCCATGAGCGTTCCTCTGGACCATACCCCTCCCAGTCTACCAGGTACTGAAGGCCTCAGKCTCGGCGCCATGAATCCAGGATCCCGTGGACCCGGTAGGCCTCTTTGCCGTCGATAATGAGTGGAGGGGTACTCTGGTCACTAGCCCCCTCCCGGTCCTGCACTCCTCTCGGTCCACCAGCGGGCTTGAGCAAGGAGACATGAAACGTGGGTGAGACATGAAACGTGGGTAATTTCTGGGTAAAGCCAATCTAAATGAAACCAGAGTTATTTCTTTAATTATTTTGAATGGACCCACGTACCTGGGACTGAGTTTCTTGCACGGGAGCCGGAGGCGAAGATCTCGGGTAGACAGCCATACCCACTGACCAGGATGATAGGCCGGGTTAGGACGTTGATGGCGGTCCGCCTGCTCCCTGGTGCGACGAACGGCTCTCTGGAGTTGTACATGAGCCTGTTCCCAAGTCTCCTCACGCCGACGGAGCCAGGAGTCAACGGCTGGGGGTTCGGAGGGTTCTCCAGACCAGGGGAAGAGTGGTGGTTGAAATCCCAGAATGCATTGAAATGGGGTGAGATTGGTTGAGGGCTTGCGGAGAGAGTTCTGAGCGTATTAAGCCCAAAGAAGGTAACGGCTCCATTCTGTCTGGTTCTGTTGGCAGTATGATCTGAGGAGGCGAGTGAGTTCTTGGTTTAATCTTTCAGCCTGGCCATTGGATTGTGGATGGTATCCAGATGTGAGGCTGACATTGATGTTCAAAAGTTTACAGAATGAGGCCCAGACTCGAGAGGTAAATTGGGGACCACAGTCGGAGAGGATATCTTCGGGGAGGCTGTAGAATCTGAATACTTGGTTGCACAARGCCTCAGCTGTCTCGAGTGCAGAAGGTAACTTGGGTAGAGAGATGAATCGACAGGCCTTTGAGAAGCGGTCGACGACAGCCAATAGCAATGTGAGACCAGGGACGTCGAGGTATGGGCAGCGGTTGGAGGAGGCCGGCTGGGAGTTGGTGAATGGATTTGGAGGTATTGCAAATGGAACAATCCTTTACAAAGGAGATGGTGTCGGTCTGGAGTGAGGGCCACCAGTAGCGGTTGGCAAGCAGTTCAGTGGTTGCAGTGATGCCCGGGTGACCTGAACTGGGCGTGGAGTGAACCAAGTGGAGGAGTCGTTGTCTCAGGGTTCTCGATACATAGGTGCGGTTAGGTGGGCACTCAGGTGGTGGAGGGTCAGTTAGATGGGCCTCGGAAATCTCTGTTGTGATGTTCCACCGTACAGGGGCCACAATGACGTTGGGAGAGAGAATGGGTTCATCGGTGGAAGGAGACGTGAGTGAATCGTGGAGGCATGATAGAGCATCAGCTTTAGTGTTCTGGGAGCCTGGACRGTAGGTGACTGATAAATTGAATCGAGTGAAAAACAGAGCCCATCTGGCCTGCCTGTGGTTGAGTCGTTTGGCTGATCGAAGGTACTCCARGTTGCAGTGGTCCGTGAGAACGGTGAACGGATGCTTTGCCCCCTCCAACCAATGGCGCCATTCCTCAAAGGCGGCGTTCATGGTGAGTAACTCCTGATTGCCGACATCATAGTTCTGTTCAGTGGGGGTGAGTTTGTGAGAAAAGAAGGCACAGGGGTACATTTTGGGAGGATTGCCCTGTCTTTATGAGAATACCACGCCAACGCCAGTGTTTGATGCATCCACCGCCACTATGAACTCCAGGTCGGGGTCAGGGTGATGTAGAATAGGAGCCGAAGTAAACCTGTTCTTTAGTTCTCGGAACGCTGTGATGGCCGGAGGTGTCCAGGTGAGGCGCCGTTTACCTCCCTTGATCATTGACGTTAAGGGTGCAAAGATGGAGCTGAAGTTGCGAATGAAGCGGTGGTAAAAATTAGCGAATCCTAGGAAGCGCTGAAGTTCCTTGATCGTGGTGGGTTGGGGCCAGTCAATAACGGCGCATACCTTAGAGTCATCCATGGCRACTCCCTCCGGACTGATGATGTAGCCTAGGAATGATACCTTGGTTTGGTGAAACTCATATTTCTCAAGCTTGGCATATCGTTGATACCGTATGAGATGTTGAAGGACTGACCGGACCTGATTCACATGATCATGGAAGGAGTCGGAATAGATAAGAATATCATCAATGTAGACGATGACCCAGTGATTGAGCATGTCACTGAAGACGTCATTAATGAAGGCCTGAAACACAGACGGACTATTGGCCAGTCCGAAGGGCATGACGGGGTACTCATAATGACCAGTGGTGGTTGAAAATCCCGTTTTCCATTCGTCACCCTCCTTTATGCGAATGAGATTGTAGGCACTGCGCAAGTCCAGCTTGGTGAAGAACTTGGCGGTGCGCAGTTGTTCTAGGGCAGCAGGAAAAAGTGGGAGCGGGTAGCGGAACTTGATGGTCATTTTGTTAAGTCCTCGGTAGTCTATGCAAGGACGGAGATCGCCATCTTTTTTTTCACAAAGAAGAAGCCAGCCGAGGTGGGAGAAGTGGATGGGCGAATAAAGCCCTTTCTCAGTTCCTCCTCGATGTAGGCCTTCATGGCAGCAGATTCAGGTTGAGAAAGGGAAAATACACGACCCTTGGGGGGATGAGACCCTGGCAGTAGGTCAATGGCACAGTCGGTGGAGTGGTGAGGCGGCAGCTGTGATGCCTTGATCTTGCTGAAGGCTTCGGCGAGATCCACCATCTATATTTATTTCCCAAAAAATGGGTTAATCTGTGTGGATTCATGATATAAAATTAATTCAATTTATTGTACCTTTCTGTAAGAGTTGCTGTAGAATGTAGACATGGTAAAGGTGCTGAATAATTTGCAAGGCATGGTGGATATTTCAATTGCCCCTTTCAGTTTTATATATACAGTGGAACAACAGATTTCGAGTAACCCGTTTTGAGAGCGTTCTGCACGACTAGCAAAAATTATTTTTTCAATTTTAACTGGATAAACGATCAAGTCTTGATATACATATCATTGAGTATCCCATGGCATGCATGCATTTCATGTTTTGATGCTGAGCATCACATGATCACACTTGATCCAATAGTTCTCTCTTTCTCTTTCTCTCGCTGCGGATTTGTGGGTTATCGTCTCCCATGCTCTGTCTCAGGGTGTGTGAGCCCATGTTTTCTCTACTATTCTACTATGGTTTTTCTACTATTAATATAAAATTTTTTATATTTTTGGATTTTGGAACGAATCATCAGTTTTCATTATTTCTTAGGGGGAAATTCGCTTTGATATATGAGTGTTTTGATATACACGCAAATTACGCTCGCAATCCAAGGTTTAACTGTTTTCCATTTCAATATGTAACTGAGAGAAAGATCCTTTCCTGTGATAGTGGATTGAATTACACTCCAGATTGAAAAAAAACCTTCCATCTATATTTATTTCCCAAAAAATGGGTTAATCTGTGTGGATTCATGATATAAAATTAATTCAATTCATTGTACCTTTCTGTAAGAGTTGCTGTAGAATGAGGACATGGTAAAGGGGCTGAATAATTTGCAAGGCATGGTGGATATTTCAATTGTCCCTTTTAGTTTTATATATACATTGGAACAGTAACCCACTCAAATATTTGAGAGTATAGAAAACCCCTTTCAATATTCTTTAATAACTGAGTGTATATATATATATATATATATGTGTGTGTGTGTGTGTGTGTGTGTGTCATACACATATATGAGTTCCTCGCCTCGCAGTGTTCTTTTATCTTTTTGATCCAATATATATTCTATGGGTTCCACAACTTTAAAATTGTCTTTGTAGTACTTCTTGCACTTAAAGGATGTTGCCAAAGGGGAGTCTTTAGCAACTAATTTATACACAGGATTAGCAAAAACCAGAACTGATGCAAATTCTTTGTTGACTGACTCGTCAACTTGAAGGTTATAACTATTCAGGCTGTCATGTATCACCTTTGTTGTACTACGTAAAGATGCTGTGCTCAACAAATACTGAAGTTCCTCCAAAAAACTCATCAACTGCAACACTTGGCACGTGAAAAATATTTTCAAGCTTTAATAATGCTGCAGCAAGTTTATGCATGCTCGGTATCTAAGTCAAGATCATCAAACTGATTTACATCACAAAATTCCTCACTTTTTGAAAAACTGGGCTCTTCAGTCTCAATCACAAAAGTTCCTTGGACTACACCATCCTTAAAATCTACCAAAGAATGCAAGCTGTGCTTCCGACTTTTGTCTTGAAGGTGGTGTATACATTTGATTTGTATTCACAGCCTTTAAACAAACAAGTGACTGTCTCATTGTTTTTCAAATAATGACTTATGTGCACAAAATACAGTAAACATGTTCTGTTCCAAGGTCATTACAACCACATAAATGACAGGAAAATGTGCTCTAACGTTTTAATGATTCCTTGACAGATGTGCCAAAAGTGAATTCCAAGTCTTAAAAATACATGGACAATCAGGATAGATGACACTTAATATGATGGCCACGTCCAAAATGACTATGTTTTAATCTGTAATGTTTGAAAAGTTCTGAGCGCCTGGACAGCCCCACAATCTTTACATGGCCACAAAAACAACAAAGACAGAAAAGAAAGGGGGGGGGGGGGGTCAAACATCAGTTATGTTATTTACTGTCACATCAAGTGGATGACAGTCTGCAAATGGAGCTCAGACCACTGATGCACATATCCTTAATCAATTAGACATAATTAATACTAAGAACAACATAAGTGAACTAAATCATTTGCCTACTCCATAAATTAGCCACTTTGAATCTACAATCTAACCCATTACTGATTAAAGCTACCTGATGACTTGCGTACATCTTTACAAGCACACCAAACTTCAAATTCTAAGATTGGACACAGAAAAACAAGTCCACGAATGCATAGCTTTTTTTGGTATGATAATTTGCCAGTAATCATGGGAAGCCCTCACTTAAGGATGATACAATTTATACCACACAGTTACAGAACGTTTATCTTTATTGGTAGTAAATATATGAATCTGTCACTTAAACAGTGTTTAAACTTAACAATCACTGTACCATTGATAGCAGTATGCACTTACCAAAACAATATGGGGTCCCCAAGGAGGAGGAGGTTCTTTCACATCAAGATCAAATATAGACTATGCAAAACAGAACACAAATAAACAAATGAAATTGTTTTAATTAAGCATGAAGAATCAAATAGAAATCCAATTACTTCCTTAARKAAACATGATAAATTAACTAAACATAAGTATAATACATAATAGTAATAATAATTATTATATTTCTTGGTTAGTTGCAGTAATATTAAATCATACACATATTAACCCCCTAGCTGTCAAAGTTTTTAACTTTAGTAAAGATGAACATAACTTGTACCTTAACACCCCTCTCTCACCTACGCGGTTTCGAGCGGTGGCCGTAAGTACGTTCATCATGATTTGTCATTTATCATGAATTTTGGCGCTATGATTACGTTTCCATCTTTCTGCGCGAAAAATTAAACATGTTTAAACTTGCAAAATCTCGCGTGACATCGGTGCCTAACACCGCATCCCACCGCAAGTCAAACCGCATAGATGAGATAGGGGTCTATAAGGCATTAATCACTTAAAATAGGCAATGTTAAAACTAGTGCTTGGTGTCCATAAACTACACTAAACGATAATGTAACGTTAACACAGTAAAAGTTACACTAAAGGTAACGTCTAACGGCGGATTTCACCTTATATTTAGGGGAAGAACAATATCTAGGTGACTAGCTTGTGATATTAGTCTAACTTCATGCTAACTTTACATCTATTGCTACCTACATTTAGCTAAGTTATCTTAGATTTATCTACCGGAAAGTACAGTGATACTCATTTCTCTATCAAAGCGTATTCTGAAGTCTAAATAGGGTCATGTTAATGTAAATATATAACATACTAATAATTACAAAATGCTTAATTACTTACCGAAATGAGAAAGCCTTAATGATGCTCAAAAAGTTGAAGGGAACGTTTGAGTCAAAGCAAATAATCCCGCCTCTGGAGAAGAAAAATGGCGGCGTGGACATGCGCAAACAGGACTGTGTGTGTTGGAATTCGTTTTTGCATGTTCTTTTCTAGTTACTTTTAATTGAGAAAATTTCATTAGTTTTAAATACGGACAATATGTCTTGATTTTAATTAAATATTATGAGTAAAAACAAAAACATATTAAAATCTAATAAATAAATCTGATTAAAATATGTAACATCTAAAAGTGGTCAAAATCTGTTTTTTCAGTGAAGACTAGCAAATTTTTAGACCGATTTGCCATAAGACAGAGGCTGTTCAGTGAAGGTTTGTGCAAGACCACAGTTTGCCTTTATTCATTCAGGCATGGATTTCACCACTGTCACTTTGGCATGAATAAATCTATTAAAATGTCAGGGGAAAAAAACATATACCTAATGAAGTGCTGGATGCAGTAACTGAAAGCCTTTGACTTATTCGAGAGATTGAACATGATCAGATGAAGACATACTGTAGCTGAATCAGATACAGTTTATTCTAGAAAGTTAATACAGACTAGAATTGCTCATCTTCAGATAAGTGCAAAAGAAAAAATGCAAACAATTCCCCACACTACAGACTATGCTGTAACATGAAAATAACCCAGACTGGGTGCTGTAAGGTGACACAAAGTTGAGCATTACCAGAAAAGCCAGAGAGCTAAATTTCAAAAAGACTTCACATTATCCTCTGCTATTAAATCCCTGTGAATAAGCTGTAGCTATAGAAACTACCATATTAGAACTAGTGTACTGATGGAAATCTATTTATGCTTAAAGATTCAAGAAGTTAAATGTGCTGTGGCTTAAATCTCACTAACACCAAATACACTCTCCAACATCATCCGACATTTCTTACACCACTTATTAATTTATTTTGCAATTATTCGTATAATCAGCTGAGGTCATGCTAACAAGCCCTTTTTTGTTCAAAGCTTTCTTTAGTGCATTCATGATGGTTTCTTTGTTGTTGACGATGTTGTAGTAAGAGAGGTCGACCAGTCTTTGGAATTCTTGCGAAGAGTATGTGAAGTTTGAGGATACGTATGGAGAGGATGTAGTGCTCACATCAATATTTCCCTCTTCTAGCTCCTCCGTTCCTTTTCTCTTTACTCCTGCAGTATGACGACACAGACACACACAGTCAGTATTGTCAGCCTTCCCTTATTCATTCGAGTTGCTTCTTCAATTCTAAAATAAGTAGCCACACTCACAAAAAAGTTGGAAAAATGTTTTGGCACCTTCTAGTTATTTATAATGAGAATTTTAGATGTTAACTGTATTGAGTTCCTGTAAGAAGAATGAATCATAAAAGCTCCTGTGTTGATTCCAAAGTTCAAGATCCGAAATCACAAACTTAATTCCAATTTATGCCATAGCCATCTGTCTCTTTGGGTGTGAATGGTGACACACTCTCTCTTCAGCTTTTTTACTTAATCTGATGTAAGAATTTTTAAGCAAACTCATGAAATCTCTAATAATCTATATCCAAAATACAAGTAAATAAAGGGTAATTACCTGGCGCTTTGTAGTCTTTAAACGAGACATTGACCAGTGGGAAGTGGAGCACTATGGGGGCATCAGGATTCTGCTCATCTATAAACACATACACTTCCTTTTTGGGTTGAGATGTGTACTTGCTGAAATCTATTTTTGGGAATGGTASCTGGTGTTCAATGCAGTATTCCTGAGTTTTCTTCACAACCTGACACATTAGAAACATATCAAGAGAAAAGCTTAATTTGGTAATGTTAAGATCTTTTCTCTCATCACTCTTGCTCATTGTCTATGCCGCTTGTCTTGCACAGGGTCGTGTGAACCTAGAGTATATTCCAGGGGACTCAGGGCACGAGGCAGGGTGTATCCTATATGGGGTGCCATTTCATCATCATTTTGAGGAACTGGAAATGCTGTTTAGCCTAATATGCATGTCTTTGGACTGTGAAAGGGAACCTGATTACCCAAAGGGAGCCCACAAAGCACAGGGGGAAACATGCAAACTCCACACACAGACCCAATGTGTGAATTGAACCTCCAACCGCCAAGGTGCAAGGAGACAGTGCAAAGAAAAAATATCTTGAATCTTTTCAGTTTACTTTTGTTACAGGTTTCATACATCCTCCACAATGCAGCTGATAGTGGTGCCTGGCGGATCTCTTCCTTCATGTTAATTCTTCCATCAATGGCATCACACTCACAATTACATACTGTAGACGACTAGCCAAACATACTGTAACTCAGTGTGACTGCATTGTATAACCACTTTGCATTCAATAACTWGGAGTACAACGTTGCCAACATGATTTATACTAATTCTACACTGAATCCTGAATGATCAATTATTATAATTATTATAAATCAATTATCAACTATAAAATTATATATTCTTTTATCTTGAAATTATAATTATTAAATTAAACTGAAGCTATTTACTCCACTTATATTAATTCATACCACTTTTATTAACAAATATAGGTGGTAAAAGCATTCTAGTAGGACACAGAATAATTGTATAAATATTGTAATAAATAAACAGAAAGTACATGTCAGGGATAACCCTTAGTGGGGCTCTCCACCCAAGGACGACTACTGTGTTTTTTGGAACTTTTCTTTAGTTCCTTGTCTCTGGATTATCGTTGTTTTCTTTATTCTTTTGTTTAGTGTTTGATATCTTGCTTGGTTCTTGCTGATGCTGGTTTTGATGCTTTTCTTGTTTTAGGTTTGTGTTGGTTTTCACTTTAGGAAATCTCAGCATCTATACTCACAGCATGTCTGAGATTCCCATTTGTAACAATGTAAAAAATCAATCTTTTAATTATTTTACCTGTAAAGGATCATCATTCCAGGAATAGCTGAGGGAAATAATGAAATCTGCGCATCTTTGAGGGCGCAGCACAGGAGGAAAGGCAATGTTAATGTACAACCCAGAATCCACTAAGCTAAGTGTGGAGTCCGTTGGTGTCAGCTTGTTTGGAAAGGCATCCAGGTTCGTCTCTGTGAAGAGTAGGCGATGAAAGCAAAAGCAGAAAATCTTAGTCTGGTTACATTTGATAACAATTACATAATACAGAGTATACACTCAGCAGCTACTATTATTAGCAATACCTGTGCATCTGTCTTATCTTGAACATTTATGTATATAAATATTATATAATGATGACCAAATACTGCCAGTCATCCAGCTGGGATGACTGTACATAACAACTATCACTGGTCCGCACTGTCAGTGGCGTCTGATGTAGAAGATGGAGTGACTAACGTTAGTTAGCTTTGGCTAGCTAGCCAGCTAAGTTATGCCATGCGTCTTTGGTAGCACAGCACTGGGTGAGTTTCAAAAGAGAGCAAGATTAAAAAGGGAAAACTTAACATCAGTTATAAATTTACACCAAAAATGCTTGAAAATTGCTTGTTAATCTAATCCCTAATGTTGTTTAGCACTTCACCAAATGATTGTGAGCATGTACTGTAAGTAAGTTACAATCACTGTGGACAGGGCATGGACGTATAGGACCACATGTGATGGTACAACAGAGATTCTGATCGGATGAAATGTTTGTGAGCGCTTTAGAATTTAGCTCTGTATACTATTAGACCACACATGGCAAATTTGGCAATTGGTACCCTACGTAGTGTCCAATATTTTTTTGAGTAAATGACTAAAATGATTAAAAATTATTATTTTTTTAAAACATATGAAAAACTGGATGGATCAACTGGAAAATAGTGGCATGCAAATATTATAACTAGTGAATTTGTAAACAAATCAAATAAGAAAAATGAGGTCTGACCATTTGAGACGTCGAAATTTGGACTTTTGGTGTACGAGTTGTGAAGGAAAAATCCYCTAAGGAAGTTAAAGATGCTGCTGATGATGGGGCGATCATTCAAGAACTTTGAAAATGCTGAAGCCTCCGAATCGACCCGTAAAGTATCCAGTGCTGGACGCTTCCCATCTGTGTCTACAAGCCCAAGAAAATTGCTTGTTGATAAAACAGAGAATTAACCAGAAGTCTAGTAAGATTTTTGTCTTTTGTCTAAAAAAAGAAAAATGTAACTATAACTAGCAGCACAAATACAAAAATACATGCACAGGCATAAAGAAAAAAAAATATTGTTACTCCTAATATGCTCAAATATTTTTGTAGACCTGGGTTGGCACATTGGATTTAGGTTAGCCTTGTGTCTGAGTGTATGTGTCAGGGATAACCTCTAGAGGGCGCCAAAGCGCCCTGTGTTTTTGTGTAGTTCTTTTTTAGTTTCAATGTCATACTTCATTTCCCGGTTYCTCAACTCGGTCAGGTCACGTGGGCGCGCACCTGATCCGAGTTGATAATTAGTTTTCATTATAAAAGGTGTGTTTGAGTTCTCGTTGTTTGTCTTGCATTTGTTACATTAAGTTTAGAAAGTAGATGTCTTGTTTGGTTATACGTTTTATAGTTTCGTTTTTCAATTAAAGTATATTTGTTTCGTTATTCCCCTGTTTCGTGATTATATGTTTTATAATAAAGATATCGTTTCCCTGAACCATCTGGAATCCTCAGCATTTATGCCTCGAACAACCCCGGACCGTGACAGTATGGAGTTTGTATGTTCTCCCTGTGCCTCGTGGTTTCTTCCTACAATTCATTAGATTTGGCTAATTGGTGTTTCCAAATTGCTTGTAATGTGTGAAGGGGTGTGTGTGTGTGTGTGGATGATGGGTTGTGCTTATGTGTCCTCCAAGTTGATCCTTATTTTTTTCCTTCCTTTATTCCTTTAATTTTTTCCTTGTTTCCTTCATTCCTTTTCTTGCTTCCTTCGGTTGTTAATTCCCCTCTGTCATCATTGTTTGATTATTTTTGTTTACTATTTCCTTCCATCATTGTTTCTCCTCTTCCATAATTACTCCCTTTTTCTTCCTTCTTTCCTTCCCTGATTTCATTCTTATTTCCTTCAATCTTTTCTTGCTTCCATTTTTCTTTACTTCGCTTCTGTCATCCTTATTTGTTTATTTTGTTTATTATGCCCTTGTTTCCTTCCTTGTTTCCTCCCTCCCTTCAATTCTTCTTTTTCTTAATTACTTTCTTGATTCCTTCTGTTTTTAATTTCTTCTGTCAACCTTGTTTGTTTACTTTTTGTTATGTCCTTGTTTCCTTCTTCATTTCCGTCCTTTCCTTCTCCTTGCATGCTTGTTTTATTATTTCCTTTCTTCTTTCCTCATTTTCTTTCTTTTGGGAATCAGGAAAAAGTTTCCTTTTTTTCTTTCCTTCCTGCCTTCCATCCCTCTTGTCTTCATTCCTTCTTTACTTTATTCCTTCCTTGTTTCCTTTCGTCCTTTCTCAGTACCTTCCATTAAATTATTATTTTTTTTCCTTCATCCAACCATCTGTCCACCGATTCAGTCATCCTACCACCCGCATTTTCCAGTTTGGTTGACCATGCTGTATGGCCTAAAATTTAAACTTTTTGTTCATTTAAATCTGGCAAAAACTAACACAGCATTTCATCAGTGTTTCAACATGGTGGTGGTAGTATTATGGTCTGGGGTTGCCTTGCAACTTCAGGACCTGGACAAATTGCCATAATTGATGGAACGATGAATTCAGTGCTCTATGAGAAAAACCTTTGAATAGTTGACATGTGTCTGCTATGTAAATCCTTTATAAAGCTTATTGAACTTTTCTCTGTAGCAGAGGTAGGTTTAGGTTTTGCTTTCCTGCTAGTTGATTGGATTTTGCAAATGCTCTTGCGCTTGACAATACTGTTTTTACAAAAAATATTTCGGAAGGCTGACATTTGTGTCTTACAATAACAACAATTATAAATAGTTATGTGTAAAAGTGAAAGGTAGTGGCCCCTAATACTGTAAAAATAATTTGATCATACAGGGTCGTAGTATCACAAGCAAAGCAAGATGTCATCATAAAGAACACTTTGTTTCCTTATTACCTGCTTTTGAGTCATTCCAAATTACCTCTGAACCGTTTATATTGTTCTGTTCATAGCTAGTGCAAGTTACAAAGCTACAAAACTAGCTGCGTCACAGCTGGGCTGATATTCAATACAACAGCACTCTCTCATGTGATATTGCTTAAATTATTTAAGTATTTATTTGTAGTTGTCATTTTTTTCATTTAAGGAAAAGTCAAGAACTAATGGCGATTATTTTTAAACATTGAGTGTCTTTACCTTTAATAAAGTTGACAATGAAGGGTAACACAGCTGATATGAACATGAACTTACCAATCTTGTCTACCTTTTCTCCAGTGGAGGCTAGTGTCGTTCCAGTAAATTCATTCCACAACTGCATCACATTATTAGAGAAAGCACTGCTCCAAATACCTACACACACACGCACACGCACACGCGCACACACACACACGCACACACACACACACACCATAATGTGGCCAATGGAGAATGTGAAGCAGGAATTGTGAAGCTTTCTCTAAAACAAACACAGCACTGACCCAGGAGGAAGGAGATGCGCGTTTCTGGCAGCTTCTTAACCACATGACCCAGGTAGAACTCACTCCCAAAACTTTCTGCAGGGACAAATGCTCCATATTTGGAGAATCCTACTTCAAATGGGTTAAACTCACACCACTCTGGCATGGACCGGGAAAAAAAAAAAAGCAAAAACACAAAATTTTAATTCTTACTACCATTGATGTTAAATACACTCAAACCAGAAAGTAATAAATGACACCAGTGTTTGAAATAATGTATAATGTGAAGGGTTAATGTGCAGTCTTTACCAGGGATGGTGAAACCACTTTCCTCCTTCATGTTAACTGCTGTGTAGATTGGGAGTGGGTTCTGGCCCTCAGAGACTGCCTTCTTCTGATCAGACAGTGTATCTGTGTGTTTCTGAACCAGAAATAATGTTTGATGTTACTTTTCTACTTAGATCTTACAAGCAAGAATATAAAAGCAAAAAAAAAAAAAAAAGCAATACTGTATCACAGATGACATCAAGTGGATTTCTGTGCCAACAGAGAAACAGACCTTTCCAAAGATGAGCTGTTCTATAATGAGTCCCCAGGTATCAATTAATGAGACTGCGTAGCCTTCTTTCTCCCTGTTTTCCATCTCAGAGTGGTAATAATGAAGGTGTGTTGGAGAGAGAAGACTGGCTTGACTCTTAGCCAACTCCTTCTGAGTAGACGCTATCACTTTATCCAGGCCTTCCTTTGACCAAAATGGGTCGGAGTAGAGACTTGCAGTGCCCCTTAAACAAAGGAAGAGAAAGAAAGAAGCATCAGATTATTATTATTTTAAATTGGTTTTGACACAAACGATTTTAATCCAGCAACCCAAACCTGTTTTATATTGTTGTGTTTCCATCTTGTTGGTTTTAATTAATATGTGCATTAAAGACATTAATGGGACACATGATACTATGTCTTCACTAAATCTTGCACAAAATGCAAAAATAAATAAATAAATAAATAAATAAATACATAAAACAGAAAAAAACATGTAAACTCATTTCGCTTGGCTTTCCACTGACGCAAACAAGTTTTGACTGACTACCATAAGTACGAGCAACTGGCTTGAGCTTGCGTATGTCAAAACTGCTCCGAAACAAAATACAGTCAAAATTTTGGTTTGTAAGTCGAAAAAAGTTCCTCCAGCTGGGACGTCCATGTGCTATATAATGAAAATGTATTTGAGCCTGTGATGTGCTTGTACACCCACCAGGTGGAGCCAGAAACTGCGGTCATGTAGGTGATGACATCGAGCAGGCCGAGGCTCTGCAGTCCTTTCAGAGAGCCGTACATGCCTGTCATGGCCCTGGAGCTGCCTCCTGAACACACCACAGCCACTGTTGGCACCTAAACACACAGACACACATTCACAAACACACACAGCTTTATATGGTAAGAAGAGCTGCCAACTTTTCAGAAAAGCTTGGAGTGAGATTCTGAAAATAAGGGCATTGGTTCTGCATGTACAAGCACACCCTCTGTGCAATACCATCCATTTGGTCTAACATTATCCATGGTTATACTGTACCTTGCCTGCCAGCCAAACCACCTACCTGCTCTCCAGCAGCTCCATATAGGGTAGCAGGGGTGTAGCACAGAATTCTGGGTACTATACTTACTGTAAACGCTCTCATTGGGCCCCCTTTCGTACTTGATCCATATTTCTCATATTTAATTTCAGACTTACAGTGGGTGTCCCGTCATTGGGACCCTGAGTAGTCATTACCACTCCCCGTCTCACCTTCACTATGATGCCTTTGAGGGCAGTAAAATTATTTACACACAAGACACAGAAAATTATATTTTTGCCTTAAGTTTAATCATATACAAAACAATTTATATACGTTATATACGTAAGAACACTCAGGTGCTACCAAACTTGATTAAGAGAATATTTGGTGAAAAACAGCAATCATGCAGGAGCGTGTACAAAGAGAGTGTATGAGGGCAGCAATGAAACTTGGAGCAGAAACAGAAAAAGAGGAAACCCAAGATATTATACATTGTAGGATAAGTCCAAAAAAGTGGATCAGCAAATGGTACTGAGGGTAAGGGAGAGAGAGAAAGAGAGAGAGAGAGAGAGAGAGATCAACGGTTTAAAAGGTGCTTTATTGTCATATAACACGCGTATTGCCATGGGTCAGAATCAAGTCACAAAATAACAATAGAAATAGATGAAAAAAATACACACACACATTTCACTGTGCAGTCAAAATTTTTTTTTTCTCTCATATTTCTCTTTGTTTTGTTTGTTAGCCAAGTACAGTGGAACCTTGGATTGCGAGTAAAACAGTTTACAAGTTGTTCCGCAAGACGAACAAAGATTTTTAATAAATTTTGTCTTGAAAAACAAGCAAGTGTTGGTTACGAGTGCTGAGTATCATGTATCACACATGCCCTCTTGTTTTGACACCGAGCATAACGTAATCACAACTGAGTCAATAATTTTTGTCTCTTTTTTCTGCGGAATTGTGGGTAATCGTCTCCCCTGCTGGGTCTTAGTGCTTGTCTCTTACTGGTATAATCAACATATCCCTCTCTGTTTCAGTGTGTCTCCTATGTGTGTGCGCACGCATAATTTGACACCGACACACACACACACTGACACACGCACCACACTATCTCGCCTTTACACCCTCCTCCCCGGCTTCACACATCATACAGACACACACTCTCTGTTCCACACAGAAAACTCTGCTCTGTCGCGATAAGGTAAGGTGCTGGTTCATTTGTTATTTTATTTTACTTTTCAGCAGTGATTCCGGAAACACTTATCTGTCGGGATTTAGTTTTACTTTTTTTTAAAGGTAACGTGCAGGTTAATTTGTTTTATTTTTACTTTATAAATTGTATTAATTATTTTTACTTATTTATTTTTTTTGGGCTGTGGAACGAATAATTTGAGTTTTCATTATTTCTTATGGGAAAATTCAATTGGGTTTACAAGTGTTTTGGAATATGAGCCCGCTTCCGGAACAAATTATGCTCATAATCCAAGATTCCACTGTAATACATGATTAAACTCAGTGCTAATATTTTAATGTCACTATGAATATTGACTTGTATTTATAATAATAATATTATGTCACTCCCCTCAATCACTCTTTTAATGCTCCAGCTGGTGTGTAACTTTGGTGCCATCTGTAAATATTTAGGCCTATAATACTGTTCCAATTATCATCCATTCTTTTGAGACTGACTGATGCATAAAACAAATATTATTTCTTTTTATGTGGAAAGAAAAAAAGGGGCGGGCTATTTGCAGGTTCGCGCCAGCCTCAATACACCTACAGCGTGGCAATGGGTACTCTGGTTACAAGTCATTTTTAAGAGGGAATTGATCCTTTTCCAAATTAGTAATTCTGTCTTTTTACTCCAGCTATTACTGTAACTTGTGCAATATTTTCTTACCTCAGACAATCATGTTTGCACTATTTTTGCACTCTACTGTTTACATTAAGATCCAGGTCCCACTTCACATACACTCCATTGTATTTTTGTTATATTTATACATTATATATTGTTATA
>QMIH01001393.1:102265-114146 GCA_003987875.1 Clarias batrachus
TATATATACCTTGTGTTTATTTTTTATTTGTTATCTTTTGCTTATTCCTTAATTTATTCTTATGTTTTTGCTGCTTATTGCTGCTGGTCTCTGACAGCTACCAAACAAATTTCGTTGTATCACTATAATGACAATAAAGTCATTTTGTACATTTATATTTTCCATAACCACTGTATCTATGGAGGGCATAATACAGCAGTTTTACTTTAAAATAAAAAATAATAACAGGTGTGTATCATATATCATATCATATCATATCATATCATATCATATCATATCATATCATATCATATCATTCTATTCTATTCTATTCTATTCTATTCTATTCTATTTCAGGTTAAATAGTTTTTTTATTACAATATTTACATAAGAAAATTTCAGAACGTGGGAATGGTAAAGATGGTGAATAAGCCACAGTAGATATTTGACTTGTACCTTTGTGGGATCCAAAGGAGTTTGAAGGTTGAGAACACTCTGCAGTGCACGAGAGACCACCTCTTTCCTCTTCTGCAGAAACGCCTTCTCCTCTGCAGGTATATCAAAATCCAGACGCACCTTCATGTCCTTCTCAGAGCTACACACACACACACACACACACACACACACACACACACACACACACACACACACACACACACACACACACACACACACACAGAAGTCAAAATAATGAAATAATCAAAGTTTAAGGCATTAATTAATAAGTTTAACATCATTCTTTATACAACGATCAGTCCTAACACTGGGTCAGGGGTAGCTCAGTGGTTACAGCATTGGCCTACGGTTTGGAAGGTCCCAGGTTCAAATCCTAAGACCACTAAATTGTCCCTATTAGGCCCGTGAGCACGGCCCTTAACCCTCAACTGCTCAGATGTATAATGAGATAAGAATTTAAGTCGCTCTGGATAAATGCATCTGACCAATGCTTAATCATTAACATTAAAACATTTATTATATACCAGTAATCCAATGACAGGACGCCTAACACTCTTCAACGCTCACAGTGACCAAAGGTCAGCACGGTCAAATAAGTCTGATTGACAGAGGAACCACAGCACTCAAAGCATCCACCCTAATGTCCTGTTTCCTTACACTGTAGCACACGGTGTGTGGAGTCATGCCCCGAGGTTACAGAGCCACCCTGGCTATACAAGAAGAAGCTGGTTTTAATGAGAATGTTTTTAATGTTTTGGCTGATCAGTGTATAAAGAATGTTTTAAAGAATGATTTAAGTAATGTCTTTATAATAAATTCAAATAAGTCTAGGTGCCAAATTGAAATCAAAATTTGAACAAGATGCTGCAAAAAAAGAACATTTGTTTAGCAGTACCTGTCCACTCTGTTTAAATGCAACTCTACCTTGTCCTGTGGAGTAAAACAAAAGTTTTTATTACTTAAACCTATTCCAAATATTCTATATTCCAGTCATTCTATAATTTGGTGTATGCGCCATGTCTCTTGATGATAAGTAAATTTATTCCAGTATTATATTTTTTATCTATGAAGAAAATGTATGTTATAATACTGTATTACACAAACATTATGTGCATCCTATGGTTAAATTTGCTTGGCAGAATATTTAAATAATTACCAAATATACATTTTTGCTGTGCAATTTTGATATTATTTTTGCAACTGAGAATTTCAAAATAATTCCTAAACAAGACAAACAAAACATGATTCAACATTAGATGCCAGTCTATCACACGGCACACAAGCACAGTCACTCTCACACTTTGGGAAATCTGGAAAGGCCAGTTAGTCTACTCCACATGTCCATGGACTGTTGGAGGAAACCAGAGAACTTGGAGGGAAGTGTCCATGCACAGAGAGAACTGCACAGGAATGAGGCAGGAATCACCTATAAAATGTATTAATGTCTGCCAAAGTTCTATCAACTAGCTTTCTATCTGTCAATCTGTCTTGTCACAGCTAGCCAGCTAATTAGGTCTCTAAGTTAGTTAGTTTTTATTTTTTTTGTTAATATATGTTGTCATGGCAATCTGTCTTGTCTTAACTAGCCAGCATATTAGGTTGCCAAGTGACCAGCATCAAATGATGTCATTCACCTACAGTATGTGGAATGCAATTTAAATACACTGCAGTAAGTGTTCTCTGATTTTTGCAATATTATATCTTTAAGAGCTCACTGTTATTGAGTATATTAATTGACTGCCAACGATGCTATGGTTTACAGTCTCAGATAATTTTAATGAAATAATTTACTCAAATATGATGAACGTTAGAAGTGATCAGCCAGGCGTAACGACGCGGGTCTCGCGAGAGGCGGAGCCGCGCAAAAATACTCTCCACTGCTCAGAACTGGGAGATCCACAGGATGTTACCCTGCATAGTTCTAAACAGGCAGAGGCGCGGCCATATAAACACACGGTTGCCAGGCAACGCCGCAATCAGCCTGAATGCGCCACACCTGGCCGCGTGTTTATTTAAGGGTCATGATACCTGCGCACTTCGTGGCAGCATTTAGTATCGATATTAGGGCCAAAGAAAGAAATACAGACAGAGAGACAGACAGACAGACAAGCATGCTTAAGAGAGGGAGTGAGGCAAAGACCCGGCCTCTGTCTCCCTAAAACGCCAGCGTGAGAGAAAGAAATAGAGAGAGACACGCCTCAGTTCAGCGTGCGCTTTTAGTTATAATTAAAATTTCTAAGGGCGTAGGCCCTGATAGGATATAGTTTTTGTTTAGTTTCCAGAGCCCCGTCCGTTCTCGCGTAGACGGCGGATCTCTGTTTATTTTGTGGTTTCAGTTTTCTTTTATTTCCTTTTAAGTTTCTAATTAACAATCCCACGCTATCTCTAAACTGGAAGGTCTTCCCGTGCGTATTAAAAGTACTCTCACATTTCACTCTCAAATCTCACTCCTATTTCACTGACCCACTCTGAAGCCCGGCGTTAGGGCTCTTACAAACATCAAAAGATTTCTTTAGAGCAAATGTACTCCAAATTATAAAATGACTCGTAAGGTATTAGACATACTGTAAGGTTTTTATCATAATCACATAATAATTTAAGAAGAAACACAATACTGAAATCGATTTCTACTCACATGATGAGTCAAAGAAATAATTGTCTTTTTGATTAAGAAGGTTTTAATCTAAAAAATAAAAAGTTAGTGTTAAATGTTAACTTTAGTCAAAATGAATATCCTGAGTTGTCTCACCTTTTCCACAGGAAGAGAGAGTGTAAATTCACTTGTGGCTGCAAAAGGGCTTACAGGGGCTACTGCAGGCTTGGACGTTCTATCATCCTTCACCTATCATAGTACAAAACAGATAGACACGTGAACAACCAAAAGAGAAAACAGATAATATCACATACTGTATATCCATACCTTAAACAAATAATTAGCACTCGCTCGTGCTCTGTGCTTCACTGATTAGAAACTATTCTTGGTTTCTTTAAGTGCAAAGTAAATTCTGTTACACATGATTTTATAACAATTCCAAACACATGATAATGTAACACAAATTGTACCGTGCAGAGTCGAATCTCAGTCTCCAGGTATTTGTTGATGTAGAAGTGAAGAGTCTGCATGAGGTTGCTGTTCTTGGACATTGAGATGACTTGTTTTTCATTATACGCCCCTCGTAAGGTTAACAACATGTCATGTTGAACTGAAATACACACAACAAACAGACAACAATTCTGTGTAACATTCATAATATAACAAATTACATAATACATAATAAATAGTTTTTAATTGCTTGTGTATCATTTTGCATTATTATTATTATTATTATTATTATTATTATTATTATTATATACTGTATAGTTTTTAGTGGACACTTTGTATCTTACAATCTTTTGGCAGTTTGTTTAGCTTCACCTCCAGAGTAGAAAAAGGGGCGGCCTAAAATCACAACAAAATGAGTAAGACCGAATAAACCCTGCACACATAATGATTTTTTAAAGCTAATCTTGCGTCTATATTAAAATCATATTTTAGTATGGTATGTGTGTGTGTGTATATATACATGCGGTATTGCTTTATTTGATTATGTAAAAGCTTGTAACAGAATGTGCCCCTTAAAGGAATGTTTACAATTACAACTTTTAAATTATATATATATATTTTTTTGAAACTCAAATTTTTAACCAAGCCTTCAGATTTTTTTGTTACCTAGATAAAACCAGGAACTTCATTTTTTTATCTGGCATTTTTGACAACACATTTCTAAATCCACCAAAACCTTAGAGTTGATGCTGTTCTGTACTGAAGTATAGTGGCGCATGGACTAAAACCTCTCATTCCTCCAAGCCAAAGTTCAGGACTGCAGGACTGATTAATTGCTAATGTCAATGATTAATTGGAGTTTTGCTGCACAAGTGGGTCACAAAAGATATTGAATTAAAGGTGCACATAGTTTTGCTGCACTTCGATGTGCTATGGGATAATTTTCCTCAATGCATAAATCATAAATCATCAAGTATATATTTTTAATTTGTTTATCTTGGTTTATTTACTCTTATTACTTGCGTGAAAATCTAATTATGTTTAGATCACAGTAGTGCAAAAACAGAAAATTCTAAAACTTTCACAAACGTTTAATCACCACTATATATACAGTATTTAACAAGACCCAGATTTATCTTGAATTTTAATTCCTTGTTGAACTTGACTTCATTGAGAAAGCAATACTTAGTTATAGCAAAATATTTTCATCTGCATTATCCCTTTAAATAGTTGGCTGTTTAAAATATAAAAGCTAGAAGAAGTACTTACCACTAGCACTTCATTAGAGCAGTACTGACCAGATGCTTCAACACTGTAACACAAACCAAAAGACTTATATTAAAATGAATTTTATTTCATTTTACTGTCTGGATTAAGAAAAGTATAGAGAGTAAAGATTAAAGCATTGTGAAGTATTTCTTATTGACATAGGAAAATAATATTCTTATTGACAAAGCATGTTAATGYAAGCAATAAAAGAGCCATAAAACACATCAGGTGTTGGTGTGATATGGCCCAAAGCAAAGAAGATCGATTATAAGGAATAAAACAACCATTAAACAAATCAGTTGTTGGTTTGATGAGTTTCAATGCAAAGTAGATCTACTCTTACATCACAGACATCAAAAGTGCTTTTGATAACATTATTTTTATAGTTATTATTCATTAGATTTACATGTGGAGTTTAGATTTGCATGTAAAGAGTTCAGTATCTGTGTATATACGTGTGTATATACACAGATATATATATAAGCTAAAGTTCCCATAAAGTCTGATGTATTGTACACTATTATAGCATACTGTAGATTTAAACCATGAACAAAAAAAATGTTGTTCCACTGCAGGAAAACTTATTTTTCAGCAATAGGTGTGTGTATTTATGTAAGTGTGTATTTCTGTTTTGTGCTTAATTGTACACTGCAAGGCCATATTTTGTGGGGTAATTGTTTGGTTAAACTGGATGTCAGATGCATTGTGATGTCTGTTCATGTATAAAATTCGTTGTGAATATGTTTAATTAAATTTTACTAAAATCTCCCTCCATGCTTTTTGATCAGTACTGATTTTTTTTTTTTACCTCTCTGTGATCTCAAATTCCACCCACAGCTTGTCCTTGCGCTGAAAACAAGAACAGCAATAATTATGCAATTTACAGCAATAATTATGTTATGTTACTAATATTATATCAAGGAATATTGACTCATCGCTTGTAGTACTGTACTGTAGTACTTCTGTTAAGTGACTAGTGCTCATTCTCTCTATTTTATTTCTACCCAAAATCTAGTAGCTGTCGCAGCCCCCCTTCCGCTTGCTCATGATAATAACTGTGAATAAAAAAAAAAAAACTAAAATAGCTCACACATTATTCAAACAAACAGTAATAATGCTATTTACAATAAACAAGTACACCAGCTATACGGTAAATGAAAACTAATATTGTCTACATAAATACACATCCAGTGCAACATAAATGATTGACACTTACACTTCACGTGGGCTTTCTGACAAATGCAATATAATAAAAACATAATGCTAGTGGCTTACGTGTGCACTTTTGCTGATTACTCGGTGAACATAGGTAACTTAGTTATTACAGCTAAGATTARTGATAATTGATTGATTCCTACTTGATAATAAGTTTGTTTTCATCAAAAGACATTTGTTTCCAGTTGTGTAATTATGCATACTTTATGACAAATATTTTTTAATGCCACATTTACAGTTCGAGTAAAAAATATGATTTTAAACTCATCATTATTTTCTGGCTGAAGTGAAGCATTGTTATTGACATGGTGTCCACGAGGGTTTAATTTTTTAGCTACTTTCAATTTTACGCTTAGTCTTAATCTCGGGATAAATGTCCCTGTTAGTTTTTAAAAAAATCATATTTAGCCTGGGCATTTTAGTCAGAGGAACCCTTTTGTAAGTTTTAGTCAATGAAAACATAACATTTAAGCAATAAGATTATTATTAAGTCACCCTACAGTTAAGCTAGTTCAGCCATGTCCATATTTTTTATCCATATTCCTTAATATGATGTTTTTTTCTTAGGATTTGGATCTGTTTGCCTTTGTGCATGCCATGGTGTCTTGTTTCCTTAGAACCGCACATGGTTGAACAGTCAACATTGTAAAAGCATTTTTTTTTTAATTCAAGAACCTAGGGATTTTCAGCAAAAGCAGCATGCGTAAATGAAATTAGTAGATATACCAAATGTAAAAAAAAACAGCAATAATCAAATTCCTTTTCTCCCTAGGCAGTCCAAACTAAAGTAAGCGTTGTACTATATAATTTTACCTACTTGTACTCCCCAACATACAGTACACTAATTTGCTAGCTTACTCTATATAATTATGATCTAAAGTTATGGAGCTTATTAAACATTACATGCATGCAAAAATGTGTATAAAGAGAGATTAAGTGTAACATAGTTAATATTTACATTTTTGTTGAGTGTGACATGCTAACTTTATGAGGCTTAATATGGTAAATATTACATTTGGAAGGATGAGTTTTTTTTTTTCCCTCTCAGTGAAGCAAATGATAAAAAAGATCTAATTTATTCATATTTATATGCCTACATACAGCCTTAAAACAGCTTACCTTTTTAAACTAATGCACATGTCCAGAACAAAAAGCAAAGATTTTATAGGACACATAAGATTTTTGCCGCCTGCGATGCATAGCCAAAACAAAAGGTTGGCCCTTGAGCTAATTGTGTCCACCTAAGGGCAACTTTTATACTTTTCCGTACATTTGAATAAAGATAAAGGTGATAAAGTTTAATTGGCATTACATTATATCATGCATATGAACAGCATACACCTCAAACATGAGATAACTAATTTCTAAACTTGTGAATGYCCTCGGTGTCTGACCTTATCATCTGTAATGAAGACCTTTGTCTCTTTCTGACCCAGTTTGAGGGTGCTGATGTCGAGCAGGATGCTGGTGCATAGTTCATCCTTGACAAAGTCTTCATCATACAAATTCAGCTCCAGAATGTTCTAGTGAATAAAACAAAGAGTCTTGAAATAGTATATCTTTTTTAAAGAATACACATGTTTTTGTCAAAACTAGTATACAGTATACAGTGTATACAGACATAAATAATTTGAGGAATTAACACTAATATTGCAGATCTTTCCACGTTACGGGTAGGAATGAGAGGATAGGGAGATGACACAGGAATTGTAATACCTAGGTAAAAAAATGTATGTTAAGCATAAATCCTAGCATGCCAAAGCACTGCCAAGTGACTAATAAGTATACTTGAATTTTGCTGTTTTAGAAAAATTAATTTTGTACCTAGTGAAACCTCGGTTTGCGTGTAAGGTGGTTTACGTAAGAAAAAAGATTGTAAATAAATTTTGACTTAAAAAACAAGCAAGTCCTGGTTTACGAGTACTGAGTATGCGCATGCGCTTCTTGTTTTGACATTGAGCGTCACGTGATCACAACTGAGCCAACGTTTTTTCTCTCTTTTGCGTTGCAGAATTGTGGGTAATCGTCTCCCCTGCTTGGTCTTAGTGCTCGTCTCTCACTGGTATAATCAACATCTGTGCGTGTACTGTTTACTATAACACTTTGACCACGTGTGTGTGCGTAAAACATCTTTTTGTGTGTGTATTTGTAAGCGTGTCTGTACAGCGCGCGTGTACAGTTTTTTATAACATATGTGTGTGCGTGGGTATAAAGCAAAAGAAAGTCTCATTATAGAGATTACAGATCCGTTTGCTTCTTCTCTGCGCGCATAATTTGACACCGTGCCCCTTCACACTGATGCTGTGTGTGTGTGTGTGTGTGTGTGTGTGTGTGTGTGTGTTGGTGATGGGTCGTTCATGAACGATCCGTTCTTTTTGAACAAATCTTTAACGTGACTTAGAAGAAGGAGTAGTCTCTGAGAGTGATTCGTTCATTTTCTACTGGGGGCGCATGCACAAATCATTGCAAAACCTCTGTATGTTATGTACAGAAAACAGTATTCAGCAGTTCTCCTCAATGAGTCCTCCAAGTCTGAGTCGTTCATTCTTTTGTCATGTGAATCTCATAGACGCTATGTAGTACAATAGATTAAAAAAAAAGAGGAACGACTCAGAATAAAAGATATGATGGTGAGCTGCTCATTCTGTTTATAATAATATGTTCTTAGCTGCATTGCCATATTTTCATTACTGGAACTATAGCCAAAATAGTCTGTTTATTGAAAATGTAACATTTTCTTTTATTTCTGGTCAAAAGAACGACTCAAATGACTCAAAAAAAGATTCGTTCATTTTGATGAACAAGATTCAAAGAACCGAGTCATTTAAATGATTCAAACTTCCCATCACTAGTGTCACAAGCACACATACACACAGCAGCTGCGCGCATAAAGGCGAGAGAGAGAGTGTGTGTGTGTGCGAAAAGCATTTTTAAATTTTGTGTTCAAGTGTTCTTTAGTAACTGTACTGCGATAACGGTCTGTAGCAGTGCTGGAGACGAATCTGTTTAGAGGAGTCATTCTGGTAGTGTGTGTGTGTGTGTGTGTGTGTGTGTGTGCATTATCCTTGTAATCCAAGATGCCACTGTACGTAAAAAATACAGTTTGTGCTTAGTAAACATATACTGGTTATATCATGCAGTACACACAATCTTCTATACTGCTATGTTGCAAATCTGAGCATAGTTCACTAATATATATATATAAATATATGCATGGATAAGTACAGTAATTTGAATTTAACAGAGACTAAAGTATATTAAAACTTGAGCAAGTTTGAACATAGAGCACTGAAAGATAATCATGAATAAGTACTTTCAAATTTAGTTGAGACTACAGTATATTAACATTTTTACTTAAAATTTTATGTACAGTAAATGTAAAATTTTAAATACAAATTAAATGTATACTTTCTGTAATATATTTTTATTTCAAGTTTTTTTTAACAAAGTATATATATATACTTTTTATATATATATAAATATTCATTAGATCAGGTTTTGATTACTAAAAGGAGAAAAGGTCTCTTTTTAGCCTGTTAGTTGACTCACCTTGACCTGGCTGTAGACATGGAAGCAGAAGCTCTCATTCCACTCAGGCGTCTTGCAGTTATTGATTGTCCTTGTTCTCAGAGTGCAAACTGAGGCCGTGGGTAGGTGTAAGGTCACATAGAGGTCAGGCTGTGAAACTGTGGATGTATGTGAACAACAGCTAGTACATTCGCATATAGACARGTAACAATATAAGTAAAAGAAACAGTTCCTCTGTTATGTTTGTGAGAGGGATGTCTTTTAATACACTGTTCCTTTTTATAGTACAATTTTAAAGCCATGGCAAATCTGCATCATGGTTTCTCATGTTGTGGGCCAAAAAAGCTCTAACACTAATTGGTGGTAATAAATAAATGAATATACAAATAAACAAAGAGCACCAGCCACTTAGAAATGTATGAAACGACAAGTTAACATTAAGATTCATATAAGTGAATCTTACTGTATATTCACAGTTTGTGATCATTAATAAAGTTTACTTTTAAAAATGTAGCATTATTTAASCTGACCTTGCATTGTAATGTCAACAACTGTGATCACATAAGATTAGCCTATTATCATTTGTTTCACTGAATGTTTCACAAAGAATGTTTACCCTCTTTTAAATTGATATCATTAGTCTAATATTATACTGCAGTCTTGTTTACCATGCAAACAGTAAATCCAAAATAGTGGTCACAATTTYAATAACAGTGCAAACTACTGACAGCCATTTGAAGCTTGTAACTCAAGCAGGAACGATTAAAGTGTCAGCATTGTACATCAMATTCACAATCTGCAATTCACAGGCTTTAAAAAAAAAACTGATATACCGTACTTAAATCTGCTGTTCAGACAACATTGTAGCCTCTTCAACAGTCTTGTTGTTCATGTGACCCTTTTTGCAACTCCACTTATTATAAACAAAATACGCTACAGTAATAGTGAAACCACATTGTTTGTACACACTGTAACTTTATATTAGCCAAATCRCATGTCAGTTTAGTGAAATGGTGATTTGAAATGGAAATAATAGAATAAAAACATGTGGCCTAACAATATGTAATTKAATTGCTATTATATTACTAAGTGCAAAATAATTTTTCCGTTGTAGTTTATGAAGGTTTGCATGCATGACAAAAATTGTACTTAAGTGTTTTTATTTTTTATMAACTTAAAATAGGTTAAAATAATACCCATTAAAAGACCAAAATATGACCAAAACTAATGTACATTTTAGTAAAAAAAAATACTAAAATGTAGTAAATGTACTAAATCAAAAGCTTCCAAATGAACACTGTTGTGTTGTTTTTTCCATTTATTAAATCATGAATTTCTCCTTTAATCTTAACAGATTAAAAAAAAAAACTTTAACAATAGCATATGTTTATTATTAATGAAATTATTTAAAAAATTAAGGTGTGTGAATACCGACGTACAGAGGTCATATGAATGCTGGAAACTTCCTCGTAGCACGGTGACAGAAAGTTTCCACCGCAGTGCCTTTTCTTTCTGTAACACGTAGGTAATATGAGGAACAGCAATATTAAGATTAATTCATATATTTATATTTAGCATGTACTGTATATGATGCTTATAATTTATCTTAATCAGTAGGTGTACATATACAGTACAGCACATACAGTAAACATCTGTAATAATGGTCAAATTTCATTCATTCTTCTTCATTGTTGGAAGGGCCTACCTCCACCTTGATTTTACACAAACAAATATGAGCCATAAGTATACAGTAGTTACCAACAACAACAAAAAGTSACATCAAACGTTATGTAGGTACAATTCTATAAAAGATTGTCTTCATTAGGCTTTCTGATCAACCCAGGAGAGAAACACATTCACACTCACACACATGCACACGCACGCACGCGCACACACACACACACACACGCACGCCAAGCATGGAGAACATGCAAACTCCACTACCCTGGAGGTGCAAGACTACAGTGCTAACCACTATGCAAACATGCAGCCAACTTCAAAGTATCCTTCGAATGCACATCTTGTACACATGCCAAACCAAAAAGGAGTGCACTCTTCTGCTCTTTACACATACAGTRAACATACTGTAGTTTAGATCTTGTATTAGCTTAGTTTTTCCACATTTGATTCTTGTGTGATTATCTTGTTGCCAAACACCTGATTGTTTATGCAGTGTTCATTTGACTTGTGTTTTGAAGTGACTAACAAATTGTTGTAGAATTTAAGGGGGCAAATGTTATATGATTTTATCYTGTATTTCCCCTACACATTGTTATGTTTCCCAAGTTTCCCTTCTTCATTCTTCCCTTAATTTAATTTTCCATTCAATTCACTTTTATTTATATATAAGTTTTAACAATGGTCATTTAATATATTAAACAGAATTAAGCA
>QMIH01001393.1:126904-147854 GCA_003987875.1 Clarias batrachus
GAATTGCAGAGCTCCTGAAAAAGAAGGGCCAACACTGCAAATACTGACTCTTTGCATAAATGTCATGTAATTGTCGATAAAAGCCTTTGAAACATATGAAGTGCTTGTAATTATATTTCAGGACATCACAGAAACAACTGAAACAAAGATCTAAAAGCAGTTTAGCAGCAAACTTTGTGAAAACTAATATTTGTGTCATTCTCAAAACTTTT
This sequence comes from Clarias batrachus, assembly GCA_003987875.1. Taxonomy (NCBI): domain Eukaryota; kingdom Metazoa; phylum Chordata; class Actinopteri; order Siluriformes; family Clariidae; genus Clarias; species Clarias batrachus. Next base: position 127,117 of record QMIH01001393.1, read on the forward strand.
GGCCACGGCGATACAGTATGAACGAACAGGTATACTGGGGATCCTATTACTCAGTGAGTGTACATTTATAGAATTTAGATGTTCAATGACTAAGTTGTGAAATAAAAATCCATAATAATAAGAGAAACATTGCATGGATCAAATAGAAAATGTTTGTGTCTACCATCTGAGATGTTGAAATTTGGGCTTTCGGTGTACGAGTTGTGCAGGAAAAATCCTCTAAGGAAGTTAAACACACTGCTGATGATGGGGCGATCATTCATGAAGTTGCTCAATGATGAGTCCTCTGAATCGACCCGTAAAGTATCTAGTGTTCCACACTTTTCTTCTTTCTCTACAAGCCAAATAAAATAGCTTGTTACTCAAAAGTGCAAATGTAGAATTGCTGAAATACCGTAAAGACATGCTTACCAATCTTGTCTATCTTTTCCCCTGGACAGGATGGTGTCACTCCAGTAAAAGTCTTCCAGAGGTACATCAAATTAGTTGAGAAAACACTGCTCCAGATGCCTTTACACACACACACACACACACACACACACACACACACACACACACACACACACACACACACACACACAGTATATGTATAATATGGCTAATGGAGAATGTGAACCACAGACTTTCTCATACACAAACATTGCACTGACCCAGGAGGAAGGAGATGCGCGTTTCTGGTAGTTTCTTAACCACGTGACCTAAGTAGAACTCACTCCCAAAATTTTCCACAGGGACAAAGGCTCCATATTTGCAGAATCCCACCTCAAATGGGGTAAACTCGCACCACTCTGAAATTAACAGAATGATAAAAGGAAACACACAATAAAAATTCTTACTACAACTGATTTTAAATCCACTCAAACCATAGTTTAATAAATGACACCAACATTCAGATGACAGCAGTCTGAACTATAAGTTGAAAGTTATATAAGGTGTCCAGTCTTTACCGGGGACCGTTGAGCCATTTGCATCCTTCTTCATGTTTACTGCTGTGTAGATTGGAAGTGGGTTCTGGCCCTCAGAGACTGCCACCTTCTGGTCAGACAGTGTATCTGTGTGTTTCTGAACCAGAAATATTTTGTTAGGTTTTCTATTTATATTGTGTTAAACTCACATGAATGGCTCCTCACCAGGGATGAACAAGTAATTCCATGTTTTTCAGCTTGCAAATATTAAATTGTTCAAAATCTAACATGAGTTTCTGAAATAAGTTAGATAATTAGATTTAACATTTATTTATTTGACTGACATGTTTGTGTCTGGAGAGATGAGAGGTTTCGCCTTCAGAGGAGGTAGTAAAATGTAAAGAAATAATTAAAGGAAAATTCCACCCTACTTTTACCTATAAAGATAAAAAGTGATTGGATGGCAATTTTTGCTGATCCATTGCAGCCCCTCTCTTCAATTCGTTCACTTAGATCATCCAGGTAGCATCTTTTATGGGTCCTTAGGATGAAATATAAGTATCCAGGTGAAAAAGCTTTTGCCAGGGCTGCATTGGAACAATGACATTTTTAAATAAAAAGTCTGGCTACTTTTGATTTTGTTAAGAACATACTTTTTCTCTCTGGCTTTTTATTAAATTCAATTATTTTTTTTTTTATATAGCGCTTTTAACAATGGTCATTGTCTTCACAAAATGAAAACAAAATCGATGGAAGTGTGTATGAGAGAGAAAAATGTGTCTAGATAATAATTAATATGAATATGGTGGTTGTTCTTTGTTGTGTTTAGGATGACACAACAAAGTTGTCTGTGAATTGCATTTTGATTGTAACTTATTTATTTATTTATTTTTGTAAAGAAGTTTGTAAATTAAATTTTTTAAAGTGTGTTATAGAAAAACAAAATGGTTTTGATTTGATTTTAAAACACAGTCAGAAACAGCAGTAGTCCAGATGAGAGAGTTTAAATCCAAACACAATGACTTCTACAGTAAGTTGAAATTGAAAGATGCTCATATGCAGATATTAATTGCATGAGGAATACACAGGAAGCTAGATCTGAGACACACTAGGGTGATACGTCCGAGGGTTAATTACTTCATGTGACAATTTAGATTGAATTTGAAATGCTCATTTATAGTTTCATTAGAATATGTGATTTTATTAGAACATAAATTCATAGGTTTATGATTTACAAATGACACCAAATATTTTTTAAAAAGTATAAACATATAAAAAATACATGTATTATACAAAAAAATATAAATTATATATTTTTCATATACATGTACATTTTTAGATTGCTTACTTTATAATAAAAATGGTTATAATAAAAATACATTTTTGTACTACATGACAAGTCCCTGMAAAATAAACGCGCCACAAAATAAACATTATATTAGAATTTGTATTAATGGTCTCGACGGTTGTTAYGTGCCTAGGGTTCATTATAATAGTAATATCATATGTGATAAACCTATGAATTTATGTTCTAATATAATATTTGAGAGAGATTATGTGTGTGTGCGGGGCACATACACCCCTAACACACTGCTTCAGAGGGGTCAGTAAAACAGGAGTTTGTGAGAGTGCTTAGGATACGCACGTGAAGACCTTYCCGTTTGGAGATGCYATGGGATTATTAATTAGAAACTTAAAGAGAAACGAAACAAATCTGAAAACACAAAATAAACAGAKCTCCGCCGTCTACGCGAGACTGGACGGGGCTCTGGAAACTAAAACTAAAAACCTGCATCCTCTCGGTGTGTTCCACCTTACACAGGAGAGAGTTTCTTTTTTTTTTTTTTTCTTTGTGCTTTGCGCTAAGAAGTTCAACTAGGATCGCCTGCTGAACCGATGCGACTCTCTCTCTCACCGGCGTCTTATTAAGACAATGCCTGGGTCTTTGCCCCTCTCTCTTGTATTTCGAGCACACGAAATGCGGGCCTTTAAACAGACACGCCGCCAGGTGCGATGTATCCAGGCTGATYGCCTTGGGGCGGCGTTGCCTGGCAACCGCGTATWTCAACGGCTGCGTCTCTGCCTGTTCAGAACTAGTGATGAGAAGTTTGAATCATTTTAGTGACTCGGTTCTTTGAATCTCGGTTATCATTATGAACTGATCTTTCTTGAGTTATTTAATTCATTTCCTTCTTTTGATCAGAAATATAGAAATTGTTACATTTTCAATAAACAGACCCCCAACACAAATAAGTTCCAGTAATGAAAACATTACAATATGCGGCTAAGGACATATTATGACAAACAGAATGAGAAGCTCACCTCTCAGATTTTTATTTAATTATTTTTTTACAAATGGTTGTTCTTTGGAATCTATCGCACTGCATGGCGTCTATGGGAGTCACATGACAAAAGAACGAACGATTCAGACCAAAAGACTCAAAAGTAACTACTCATTTCTGTTTCCTGTACATAACGTAGGGAGGTTTTGCGATGCTTTGCGCATGCACGCCCAGTAGAAAATTCATTAATCACTCTCCGAGACTACTCATTCTTCTGAGTCACATTACATTAATGACTCATTTAAAAGGAATGAATCGTTAATGAACGACATGTTTATGTTTTGRCTGACAGTGTAAGTGTAAGTGATTTCTGTGCCAAGAGAGAAGCAGACCTTTCCAAAGACAAGCTGTTCTATAATGAGACCCCAGCTATCGATGAATGAGACCGAGTAGCCTTCTTTTTCTCTGTTCTGCAGCTCAGAGTGATAATAATGCAGATCGATAGGAGAAAAGAGACTGGCTGGGTTCTTAGACAGCTCCTTCTGCGCAGACGCTATCGCTTTATCCAGGCCTTCTTTTGACCAAAATGGGTCAGAGTAGAGACTAGCAGAGGTCCTGAAACAGAGGAAGGGAAATACATAAGGGAGCATCAGTTTATTTTTTATTGTATTAGATACACAAAAATCCAGCAACAGGTGGAGCCACCCACCAGGTGGAGCCGGACACAGAGGTCATGTAGGTGATGACATCGAGCAGGCCGAGGCTCTGCAGTCCTTTCAGAGAGCCGTACGTGCCGGTCATGGCCCTAGAGCCGCCTCCTGAACACACCACAGCCACCGTCGGTACCTAAACGCACACATACACGCGCACACATACACGCGCACACCATGCACCTTTATACAGTATAGTAAGTAATTTCTAAAAACAGCACAATACAGATCTCCAGAGTGAGTAATACAGATAACTCACTCTACCTCATTCATTCTCTATACTGCTTATCCAGCACAGGCCAGGAGGCTATGTAGGCAGGGTACACCATGGAGGGGTGTACATTAGATACTAGCACACTACTGCCAAATGCAAATTAGCATGGGCAGAACATGCAACCTCTACACATAGCCCCAAGGTGGCACKCCAACTCTGAACTCTGGTGGGACTAGGCCACAGYGTTACAGTAGCTACTATGCCTCAGAGCCAGCCAGAGTGATTGCATGTTTCCCATTTAGTTTTATCATCACCACAAAGTATTGAAATGTGTCATGTTGTCACTTTATAGCTCTTGTTTGCAAATTTATACGTGCATTTTATGTTTTCTCTTTCGTATGAGACTTAAAGAGTTTTCTGTCTGATAGAAAATGCCAATCTGTCTTGTCTCAGCTAGTCAGCTAATTATGCTTCCAAGTTTTGTTAATTTATGTTGTATGTAGTATGCAATCCTGGAGGAACGTTTTCACTTTACTGTGTACTGAATTGCATGTGGTTGGAAATGGTAAAGGACTGAATATTTTGCAAGGCACGGTAGGTATTTGAATTGTACCTGAGTGGGATCCAATGGAACCTGAAGATTGAGAATTTTCTGCAGTGCACGAGAGACCACCTCTTTCCTCTTTGCGAGAAACGCCTTCTCCTCTGGAGGTATGTCAAAATCCAGACGTACCTTCATGTCCTCCTCAGAGCTGCACACACACACACATACACATACAGAATGAAAGTTATGGTAATACATAGTTAAATCATTAGTATGTTCTACAAGCAATAGTGAATGAGTGAGACAATGTGGACTTGTTATTGAGACATTACACCATTTTTTATTAATGAATAAGTCTAGTTGCAATGTTGTGAATGTGAATGTAGTTTAGAGATGATGTGAATGAGATCCTGTGCAGATAAATATTTGTTTAGCAGTACCTGTCCACTCTGGTTAAATGCAATTCTACTTTGTCCTGTGGAGTAAAACAAACATTTTCAGCACATACGTACAATAATCCAATATTAAATAAATGTGCGTTTGAACCTGAWGCCATAATCACAATATTGTTTTTTTAGCATGATGAGTCAACAAAGTCATTGTCCAGTTTTTGAGCTCAGTTTCAAAATTAATATCATGAGTTGTCTCACCTTTGCCACAGGAAGAGAGAGTGTAAATCCACTTGTGGCTACAAAAGGGGTTACAGGAACTACTGCAGGGCTGGAACTTCTATCATTGTTCAGCTATGCTCATACAAAACAGATTAGACAGGTAAAAGAACAAACAAAATATAAAGTGTGTTAAAGTAAAACCAGGATTTGTGATTAAATTTCTCCTGAATCCAAGCACTAGTGAATCACTGGGATTAGGGCATTAGTGTAGCAGGGGATTATATAGAAAAATAAAGGGAGTTACTCGCAACTGTGTTCTGTTATTCTGCGCACTTATTAATTTACGTCTTGGATGCTCATAGGGTTAGGAATAATAACACATATCCACCCCAAAGAATTAAAATGTTTAGATTTAAGCAATGGTTCTTGCGATGTATTTCACAGATTAGAAATTATTCTAAGCCTCTTTATTTGCAATGCAAATTATATTATATGTAATTTTTTTATAGTTCTAGACATCATAATGTAACACAAATTATACCATCCGAAGTCCAATCTCAGTCTCCAGGTTCCTGTTGATGTAGTAGCGAAGAGTCTTCATGAGGTTGCTGTTCTTGCTGGACATTGAGATCACTTGCCTTTCATTATATGCTCCCCGTAAATTTAAGAGCATGTCATGTTTAACTAAAATACACACAATAAACAGAGGACCATTAGGTGTAAAATTCCTAATACACTGTATAGTTTTCACTGGACACTATTTTGTCATCTTACTGTCTTTCGGCAATTTGTCCAACTTCACCTCCAGAGTAGAAAACGGGGCGGCCTAAAATCAAAATGTGTAAAATGAATAAAATCTGCCTATATTATTCCCTTTTTAGGGTAAAACTATTTTGTTTATGCAAAAAGTATAGCTCATTTAAATTCTTGCAATTCGTTTTTTCAGGAGAAACAAAGTTTTTCTTCATGGTCACACTCAGTGGCTCCTTGTGTCTCACCTTTCCCTGTCATCAGCATATCATCTGCGATAATGAATAGAGTAGACCAAGCAGAGTGTCTAAGGCATGTGTTTTAGTGCAGGAGTTTTCTCTGAAAAATATCAGTAGCCTGACTTATACCAATGGGCATTTTCATCCATTTGTAAAATCCAAACTGGCTGGAGCATGTGGACAGGTAACTAATTAAACAACAACAAATTTTTTTTATGCTTGACATGCCAATAACCATACTTGACATCGCATGTTGGTTTAGGACAGGTAATGTAGTATATATTTGTTAGTTGCAGGTTAACAGGGATGATGTCTGAGCTGGCATCACAGTCAATTTAGAATTTCATAGTGTGTTTAGCATAAGCATGGCTTAAAATAAAAAAAATATTTTTTTTAGTTAATGTCCACTGCATTCACGTTTTCAGACATTTCATCATAGAATTTTTAATGTGAATTCCCACCACATGAACAAATTTGCCTTCTCTGCTTTGGGCATGCTTTGCATTTAGGTGCAAATTGCTTTTCTCATGCATTTCTAGCAAAACCTGCATTGCACTGTGGTGCAGGCTTATGTCTGTTGTACAGCTCCTTGTACAATGTGCACCTCTTCCACCATAGGCCCGGAAATTACTTTAGTACTCTCCCACGATGGCTCTGTGGCCCTACAAAGTTGAATGCATGTGTCCTCCATCAGAGTCTTTTCACAAAGTAATCTCTCTCTTTTATGTGAATTCCACAAATAATCCTATGCCATATGAGTTAGTCTTTCCAAAACCCAAAGTTCCAAAGTTACATGACTTTTCCAACAGTTTATGTACATACAGTAAGTGTCAATAGTTTGGGGTCTTGAAAAACAAACAAAAAAACACTGGGGTTGCATTGAAAGTTGAATTTCTCAGTAGTGTAATTTACCTTACAACTTGTCTATCATGCTTTTCTGCTGGCATTAAATTAAAAATAACTCATCTCTCCATTTCTTCCAAGTTCTCAACATGTAACTGGAGTCTAAGGACACACGTTGTGGCTGTTTCAGTCCCACCATAAACTATGGCACATTGTTTGGGTTTTGGTCACGTAGCCTGTTTAGCCAGTTTGCTAATTAGCCAGTTAGCCCTCTTTGGCAGAATTATGGCCAAGTCACTCTTTGTGCACTCACAATACAGGTAAAGTCCACTGCCACCATGTTGTACTGTTGTTCATTAAAACTGACCTATGAGCGATTATGGATCCCCCCAGGATCACATACCTCAACTAGATTTCCAAACTTCTCACCTGATCTACAAAGGAAACTCCTTTCAACCACTTGTACTTGCCATCTTGTTTCGGTCATGAACCAAGGTTCATGACCATAGGTGAGGGTAGAGTTGCAGATCAACTGATAATTCATGAGTTTTGTATTGTGGCTTAAATCCCTCTTCACCCCTAAAGTTTGGTACTGTGACCACATTCCAGAAGTTGCACCCAGCCTACACTCAATTTCACAATCCCTTTTGCCATCATTTATGAACAAGACCCTGAGATATTTAAACTCCTCCACCTGGATGGGATGGGTTCTCCCTCTTACCCGAAGGGAAAATGCCATCCAGTGGCCTCAGATTTAGAGGTGCTGATCTGCATCCTGACCACCTCACCCCCTGCTGCACACCATTCAAGTGCACCCGAAGGCCCTACATACTTCATTACATCTGAAAATTAAGGCAAATCTTTAAATTTCAACGTAAGCACTCGTGGCATCAACTAGTTTCGTCAAATGGCTGAGGACAGAATGCATCTTCTAAAGTTAGTCATTCAAGATATTGCTGAGAACCTCCTGAAGCCGAGCCTCAAGTTCTCCAGTGTATGAGCATTGTCCTGTTCACCTCCTCGTTTGTGTAGCCCCACAGAAAAAAATCATATGAGTGAGATCTAGACTTCTTGGAGACCATCCATAAGGTTCACATCGTCCCAGGCAACATCCTGGAAAATTCTGGTCTAACCATGCATGCACAGTAAGAACAAAATGGGGTGGTGYTCCAGCAAACTACAAGTTCTATAGCGAGTTAATGCCTAGTTAATTTTCACCCACCCTGTATAATACATGGCAAGTGTTGTTGTGATGCTTTTGGGCACCACTGAAATTAAATGTTCACATACTACACACATGTGTAATCAGATGGCTTTTCCTCAATACCTACTGTTACGAACAAAGGATGTTTTTGGTCAAGTTTGTATGTTCTCTCTAGGCATTCAAAGTGTTGTACTGCATTCAATGTGCTTGAACACTGCTATGGCTTGGCACCCCATCCATTTTAACTTGAACTTTAATTACATTTTGAACTTGAATTTATTGTGAAATCACAGGCATAGTTACATCAGAAAAATAGTTACATCTGATTTTTTCTGCATTATCATAAAAAAATTATTTGGCTGTTTAAATGTAATTGCTAGAAAAAGTGCTTACCACTAGAACTCTGTTAGAGTGGTACTGAACGGGTGCTTCAGCACTAAAAACACACAAACAGATCTGTAAAAAATGCCTTATTTTATTTTAATATCTAAACTAAGAAAAGTATATAAAAATATATCATATACTAATGTGCAAGGACTTATGCAAATATATTACAATATGATAGCAGTAAGTGTGTGTTGCTTTTGTGTTTGGTTTCTCACTGCATGCCTATAAAGAATTAAAGCATATAGATTTCTTCAAAATAATCTCTACACCTTTTGATCTGTAGTGTACTGTGCAATTTTTTTTTTACCTCTCTGTGAGCTCAAATTCCACCCATAGCTCATCCTTCAGCTGAAAACAAGAACAGCAATCATCCATCAGTTTCATCTTTGTCATTGTGTTAGCATAAATACAATAATAATATTTAATATTATATTACATATGTGACTTAATTCATTGTTGTGTTTCATTGTTTTCTGCATAAAATCATTCTACAGTACATGTGACACATATATTATATCAGTGGGTCATTTTATTTAAGTTTATTTAACAACAGAAACAGTTTGGATCTGCATTTTGTATAATTAACCAAGCAACAGATTAAATATAGCAAGATCCAGATAATTCTCGATTTTCCATTGCTTCAGCTCAGGTCAGGTCTGTTTTGATCTGCTATTGGTATCATGTAAACCAGCAATCAGTGACTAAACAAAAAAACGCACTTCAGTGTTCACCCTTAAGTGAATAAGTGAGCTGACAGAAAAAGCTCACTTTAGGGGCGGATAAACTGTCTTTAAGAGCAGATAAACTGATATAAGTTTATGGCCATCCATCACAAATAGGGCTGATGACAAAGCATCAAGGCATCTTTGCTTAGGACTGCTAACTCTTGGCATCCACTGAAGTCCTCACAGACACAATAGCTTGCACTGGCATCATCATTATAAGATCCATAATCCACAGTTGTATTTCATCTTTCATCGTATAAGCATTTCCCTGCATATCATACTGTGTATTATTGTGGACAAATAAAATTTCACCAAGTCTTCATTTTCTCAGGATACGTAAAGGGGACAAATGGAAGACCCAACAGGTCATTATAAATAGCTGGTGATTCCCATTTGACTAACCAATGTGCTGGCGATTTTGTTAAGAAATTTCACAAATGTACATTTCATTATGAATCCGGTTTCTTCCTGATATTTGCAATTCCTGCTTCAAGAATTCAGATGGAACTGTACAAACTGAGGGCTGGCACAGACTGTACTGTCAAGAAGTACATTCTTCTAGATAGGAACCTCAATGCTGATACCAATGATTCATCAGGAATTATAGTTCTGTGGTTGATCTCCTCACAACCCTCATCTTCACTCAACGCCCTTTTCATATGAAAAAAATATATGCACTTTTTCACCTCATCCCCATCCTCATGATCCCCAAAACCTCCCTCCAGTTATGGTTGAGATGGATGCCTCTGAAACTGGGGTTTGGGTTATCCTGCCTTACAGGTCCTTCAAATACAATAAACTCCATCCCTTTTCTCTGCACCATGAACTGCTAGCTGTAAAACCTGGGGGGGGGGAGGTGGTCTGTTGGTCTGGATTGATGAGTGATGTCCTGTCCTCTCATTAAATTCATCACTGAGAGCATGGTCTGCAGTACCTTGTTGACTGTGAGGGTTACTGCACTGAGGATGTTGTTGCCCATCCTGGATCCATCATCCTATCCTGAATCCAGCCCGATCACGGAATTTCACAGACTTATACCCAGAGCAATCTTCTAGTTATACCCAGTGGCATCTGTAGAAGGGGGTACAGCCACAATCTGCCTGAACAAATTTGAACTAACTGTTGCAAAGCCAGCTCCTTCCCCTCCCTGTACCAGAGTGCCACTTCATTTCACTGCCTCAGTGTAGTGTAGTGTAGTGTAGTGGTACAGTAGGTGTGACTTGCTAAAACTCTGATGAAGTAAACAGAGTAAATGTTATAAATGGGAGATAGTAGGATGTAATGTAAAATTAAAAAGCACTTTAGGAAACGCAGGCAGATTGCATGGGTTGAAAATAAAACACAAGTTAATGCAAACAAGACAGAAATAGAAACTTCTCATTGATCTTTCTTGAGGAAAAATTCTAGACAGATTGATAGGCATTACAATTTTTCAATAATGAAAGTCACGGTGCTTTAGTGCCTTGAAAATGTCTTGGATATCTTGGATCTGTTAGTCTTTGCCAGGGTACAGTGTACACAGTGTTTCCTTAGAAGTTTCCTTAGAAGTCCTGAAGTGAGGAAGCTGCAAGACACTTATATTTATTTTAAAGGGATGGTTGAATAGCATGAGCAATTTTTTAAGATCTTCTTTTTTCTCTAAGAACTTGTCAGGGACTTTTTTTTGTGACACTAGCATGTCTGGGTGGCTAATTTTCTTGTCTGTCTTGTACCACAATCATATTACTAACATGGGCAAGCGTGTCTRGTATTGCTCTCCTCATCTATGGCAGCTAGCGAAATAGTAACACTCGCAAACGAGATATAAATTTGCTGCTTTTAATCTACAGTAATAATCCCACAAACATAATACATTACAGATTACAGACATATGTGAGTACATGTTGAAATTTTGAAAGCAGATTTTCACTTTCCCACAATTTCCAGCCAATGTAATACCAACACTTATAAGGAAATGTATTAAATTTGAGGTTTTTTTTTTGTTAGTTTGTTTTATTTAATGAAGTTGATGAGATGTCTGATCTATGTAATTACACTTTAGAGCGTAGTAAACACTACTTGTATTGTGCGGAGAAATGTGTTTGAAGAGAGCTTAAGTGTAACATTGTTAATAATTACTTTTACGTTTTATATCCATGTGTGTGAGACATGGAAAGTTTTACATATGGAAGGACGAGCTTTCTCTTTCAGTTAGGCCAGGACTAATTTGTTCACATTGTTACGCCTACATAGAGACACCATGTCCAGAATACCCTCAAAAAAGTGATTTTATTTTATGATTTTTTCTTTGAACCCGTAATGTTATTCTCTATATTATTGTTATTATGTCTATTAATGCAGCAGGCAATAGAAATGTAGAATGAGCTTTCACATTCTCCTTAATTAAACTCACCTGGGTAAACAAGACTGCTGATCAAATACTTTACCTTCCTATAACTTTCCCATAGCTCTAATTCCCCTGCCTAAGTGTGCCCACTTAAGGCCATCTTTTACTCATTTCAGTACTTTTGACAAAAGATAAAGGTGCTAAAACACATTTTATAAGATTAAGTAGAACTATTCATCATACCATGCCTATTAACAGCATGGACCTGATAAGTCATTTCTGAACTTATGATTGTTCTGGTATCTGACCTTATCATCTGTGATGAAGACTTTTTTCTCTTTCTGACCCAATTTGAGGGCGCCGATGTCGAGCAGGATACTGGTGCATAGTTCATCTTTGACAATGTCTTCGTCATACAAATTCAGCTCCAGAATATTCTAGTAGAGGAAATTATATAACATATTTTTGTCAGAACTAGAAGAGTATACACACTATTACAGAGGAGTTTGTGTTGTCTGTATTTTGTGGTCAACATGAATAATTCAAGGAATTATCACTAACAAACCTTTGCATGTACTGAACTCAAGAAATGACACAGGAAATGTAATTGTATCATGGTACATCTGCACAATACATGTACAAGTGATTTTCATAACTTCAATTACTGCATTAATGGTTTCCTGACAAAAAATCTATGTGGAAATGATCTCTTGATGCAGCCAATCAGGAGTGTCTGAATATTGGTATTAGGTCTCAGGCTTGGGCTACCAGGAAGAGACCGTACCCTTCTGAATCAGGAATGGAACCAGAGGGTCTGATCTTTAGTTTATTCATTCACTCACCTTGACCTGGCTGCAGGCACGGAAGCTGAAGGTTTCATTCCACTCAGGTGTCTTGCAGTTATTGATTGTCCTGGTTCTCAGGGTACAAGCTGAGGCCGTTGGTAAGCGTAATGTCACATAGAGGTCAGGCAGTGAAACTGTGGATACATGTGAACGGTGTTGCTTTTAGTCACTGCATCACATKKACAAGTWTTTAATGAGGACAACAGCTAATAAGTAAACATAAAGACAGGTAACAATATAGAGAATAGAAGCAGTGACTCTGTTATAGTACAAGAGGGCAGAGTACATTGAAGTTTTAGTTGGTTGTATGTTTTTGCAACATACAAAAATTTCTATCACACTTTATGTTGCATTTCTATTTATTTCATCATTTATATCTGTTCTATAATCTAAACATGATGTGAAACACTTAATATTTTACACAGTATATGTTTATTAATAGTGAAATAATGAAAACTCAAAAGGTGTGTGTGTGAATACTGACGTACAGAGGTCATATGAATGCCGGAACCTTCCTCGTAGAACGGTGACAGAAAGGTTCCAATGAGGTGCCTCTTCTTTCTGTAACACATACTGTAGGTAATCAGAAGAACTGAGATATTAACCATTAATTAACATATCTATTTTAAGTTTGTATTTATTATGATAATAATTTAACTCAAGCAGTAGGTGTAAATATACAGCTTATAAACTTCTTTAATAATGGTCAAATAATTGTTATTTTYTTTCAGTGGTTTCCTTTCTACCATAGTTTTACAGCAAACATAATTCATATGTATGCTTACCAAAAAAAAGTACAATTAAAGTCCATTTTATCAACTACACTTTTTAAAGTCCATTTTATCAACTACAAAGCACTAGTAGTTTACTTGTAAATGTATTATTTCAATACTTCTTGGGACTACTGTAAATTGTCCCACTTTTAGTTTCCTAAAATTAACTCTTAGGTGTAAGAGTTAATTTTAGGAGTGCACAAGCAGTTCACGTGTGGGTTTTATTTTGTAATGCAAATATTGTAAAGTATACTATAAGCAAATGTAAAGGTTCTAGTTATATACTTTTAACCCACTTTTTAGTTCATAAAAGTATACTTTGTAACAGTAATAGTTTAGCAGTTTTATATTGCAAGTATACTTGTATGTGTTCTTTAATGAAACTTAACATCATACTAGTAGTTTAATACTTATATATTATTTTTGTTCTTTAAAGTATAGTACTAGGTTTCTATGTAGGTATAAGTTCTATGGTTGAAATACACATTTAACTGTACTTGATTAGTTAATGGGGTTCATTTCAAGTCTAATTAAATATATCCAGTGGGCTGCACAAAAACAAAACAAACAAACAAAAAAACACAAGAAATATATAGGATTTAGAATGTATTTATTTAATTTGTAAAGAAATCCTTTGTTGATATTAAAGTATAATTACTCAAATTGACATTGCAGCTCAGAACAAAAAGAAAAAAAAACCTTCATTGAGCTAAATTGAGATTAGAATTTGTTTTATGCATCCTCTTCAGCCCATCCTCTGGCAGCCCACAAACAGGTTGTTGTTTGCTTGGACTCTCAGAAGTCCAGTGTTGTAACTAGTMATACTTAGCATCACTGTTTTGATAAAATCCATGAGACCGTGGTTCTTCTATTACTGATTCAGTTAATCTTTTAGTGCACTTCAATAACATTAATCCACCATTGAATTCTTTATGGTAACACATGGCAACATACAAAATAAACACACATTCATTTCGCACACATTGTAAAAAGCAAATATGCAAATAAATATGCACAATGAAACAAATGCAAATAAACCCCTACCTTGATCGTTGAACTGAAAACACCCAAGGGGGAATCAGTCCACTTGGAGAAACATAAGTTACATATAAACTTGTTTCACTCTTTAGGCAGTATACAAGAACACATTGTTTATACAGTCCCCCGTGTGTGTGCAATAAACGAGCTAGGTTTATTTAAGCTGTTTTCATTATGCATATTTACATTTGGTTTCTATAGTGAGTGATATGAATGTGTATTTATATTTATAAGTTGTCATGTGTTTGAACAGATCAAAGGTGGACTGATGTTAATGATGTACACTAAAGTAAGAAGAAACAGCTTCACATGTTTTCTTGGCATTATCAAAGGGTTTGCCTTGATAGCATCATCTTGTTGGGTTGGGTGCAGGAACATTGAAACGATTTTGGCAGCAATTTTGAAAGGCTACATTGACAAATTTTTTAGTCAGTAAATGAATTAAAGGGAATGTATGACTTAGCATGAAACACTGACCTCACTTCCGATTTACAAATTAATAAGCACACAGCCAGCTTTGCATAAAGGTTTCAATCAGCTTGGCATAAAAGTACAKAAAGTGTTTGTTGCTTAGCAAAATTTTAAACCCTATGAGAACTATTTAATTGAAAACTCRTGCATTKTGTCAATAGTACAAGCGATATGATACTTTTGTTCATAGTTACAGAATACCCCCACACTACATCCCTAAAAATATTAGCCCATGTTATTTATTTTGTACGAATAGGCCTAGTGAGCTTGTAMACGTCAAATGGACCTCAAGAAACATTGATTTATAAATGAAATGCAAAATTTATTTAATCTGAAAATAGGAGTTATAGTCCAGGTATTGTCTTGATCAAGTTGGGAGCATGAAATTGGCTAAAAATGTCCCCCAAATTTAAGAGTTCTTTTCAATTGAAGTAAGGGGCGGAGCCAAACTCCTGAAAAACAACCCCACATCACAACCCCCTGCATCAAACTTTACACTTGGCACAATGCAGTCAGATAAGAACTGTTTCTCTGGCAAAATTCATGCTCTGGTGGCAAGTTTCCTACACTATCATGGGTACATATATCCCTACAAATCTGAAACACACAAAACACATGGGGGKTTTGATTTGTCTTTCTGACCAGCATATGATCAGTTCTCTCCGAGAGTTTTCTTGGTTTTCCAGATCTCATCTTGACCTCGACAGTTTCTCTGAACTGCCATCTCTTAATTAAAGCTAACAACGCTTTGCTATCTTCTTGGAGTGTTCTCCTGGATTGTGGGCCATCAATAACTTTAATTTTCAGAGTCTTACACGGCTGCTTAGAGGAGCCCATGGTTTTTGAGTACCCGCAARTGTGTGCACAAGGTCTGTAAAGCATTTACTAATGGTATTTACTAATGACAGCTGTTGCCATGCCTCAGATCTAACAAGCTGATTAAGGTCTGAAACCTTGTAAAAACAATTTGAGACTCTGCCCAAACTTCAATTTCATTTTCATTTTCTTCAAAACTTCACATTTAATAATGTTATTATTAGGGCCTAATCAATTAAATAAAAAAATCACCAAAATCTGTTATTTATCAAAACTTTTGTATAAGAATGCATATATGCTTATGCCAATTAATTAATTATATTTTYAAATTCCATTTGTTACAGTAGCACAAGAAATTTACAGATCCAACTGCCCATGTCCACATCATTTTAAGTTGGCAACTGATTATTTTTTTTYCCTTTTTATGAAAACATAGTAAATGTATACAATTCAGTACTCTGAACGTATTTACAATCAGAAATTTTTTAGAAAATGTTACAAGTAGTTTTTGAAATGATGGAATGATGCAGAAGAGTGCAACACAATTTCAACATGCTGTTTAAATCCTATATCAGAGCCTTGGGCAATTTACACAAATGGCTTTTACTTGCTGTAAAGTGATTCACTTCCGGTGCTCATCGATAGAGAAACTGTAACTGTAAACTGTAACAGCATGTCATTTGGTTTAAAATGACAAAATTAATTAAATTAAACTGAAGCAAGCTTCTGATCAAGATACTTTTCAAGCATGTATAGACTTTAGCCTGTAACCAGAGTACTACAGTATTTATAATACCATTAGTAATTGATAACGGCAATATTAGATTTTAAAAAATAAATGAAATTACCTGCATTTAGAACTGTAGTAAAATATTGCTTGGTTGAAGAGAAAACAGAGACAAATGTTCCTTAGAAAAGTGGTGCAACCTGTCTATTATCAAGGACAGCCTGAACAGAGATTCTAGAGAACTGCTTGTGTTTCTGATATGTCAGATGACAAGCAGGCAGTGATAAAACCACACCCTTTACAATTAGCTATGAGTTTAAAACCACTCAGCCAACCTCCCAACCCCTTGTGCCCCAAGACCTCTGAAGGTGTGTGGTTTCTGCCATCGAGATATCAGCTGCAGATCCTAAGTTCTGTATGTTGCAAATTGGTGTTTCTGTCAATCAGACTTGTTTTTCCWGTCAAATCAATACCTTAAATTTTCCTAAACAATTTGTATAGCATTKAAGTATATCCTTTAAATCCTGTTGTTATAAAGTTGTAAAGTAAGGTCTCCATGGAGCTAACKGATTTTTCCAGCACATCCTGCAGATACTCAATTGGATTAAGCTTTAGAAAATTTAGGGGTCAAATCAACACCTCAAACTCAATGTTTCTTTTTTTAAACCATTCTTTGACCAATTTTTCTGCTGAAAAAAGTCAATGGCATTAGAGAATACTGTTTCCATGAAGGGGTGTACTTGGTCACCAACAATGTTTAGGTATGTGTCAAAGTTTCCTTGCAGAATACTGCCTCTGATAAAAATGTACTCTGTAAGCATTCGTCGACCAAATCTATTGCTAAGACATGATGACAATGATTGAAAATTAACATTGACACTTTTCACTGTTTRTAATTTATTGACAAATCGTGTCATTGTGATACAGAAAATAAAAAGACAAGATTGTATTAGAAAAATGCATGGCACAAACAGATTCACAGATTCTCATACACATCACAAACCAGCATGAAACGTGTCTTTTGGAACATCTTATCCAGCCCCTWCAGTCATCTGTTGTGACATCCTCACATGCTGCAGCCATSATTGGTTGATCTAAGACTTCAAACATTTCCTTCCGTTGGTGAGTTACATGAAAGCAGCTCATCAAGTCAGGATGCATTTACAGAACAAAGTCTAATAAAAAATATTATGAAAACATGTCTGACAGATTATAACAACTAGCCATTTTGCATGCAATGACTTATGCAATGAACTAAGCCTTGATGTTTTTGTAAGTGAAACAGAAAAATTATATAAAACATTTGGATAATAAATTGCCTTTGGATGATATAAAACTAATACTCTAGGAAACAGTAAACAATTGTATATAATCATTTGAATGAGAACCTACTACTTTGATATGAGCAGATGACTAGCTGATGTGAAGTTTGTAAAAGTTGTTTTGAGAATTTAAATTTCAACTTAAGAAATGTATCAAAGTAACTGAGAATTTTAAAGCGGCAACAGTGTAGWCTAGACTGAAATAGAAAGTAGAAAAATTGTARAAAAAAAGTAGAGAAATGCCTATCTTAAATAGTTCACCAAGTTCATATTAAAAGAAATATTATTTTAAATTTAAATGATAATAGTTTTGGATGGATTGGAGACACAATAGCAGAAAAATAAGGTTTGCATAATATAATTTCCCCCAATGGCCAGGTTTAAAGTTAAACCTGTTATCTAAACCTGCATTTAACTGTGAAATGACAGAACACTTAGGGCAAGAATAGATATATTTATATTTCAATAACAAACTTGTAACATACTGATGGAGCAAAAAAAAAAAAAAGTTATTGTTCCCAGTATTGTTTTCTAGCTCACTGTGATATAAAGGGACATGAAATAGTAAAATATATTGCTGAACAGTGAAAGAATAATAAATGTTGTGCTCCCTTTAAACAATGCTAAGGATAAGAACCTTATTAAAACATGGTTAGAGAAGACATTGGGAGATAATGGGACTCAGGTGAAACAGGAAGACAGCTACACAAAATACAAAAATATGAAGGATTGTAGATGGGAGATATACAAAAAAGATATACAGGATCATCTTTTGGTTAAGACCAAGACATACAGATCATAACACTCGCCTACGTTTTATACCACTTATTCTGTACAGGGTCGTGGGAGGTCTGGAGTCTATGCCAGGGGACTTGGGGCACGAGGCAGAGTACACCCTGGACAGGATGCTAAGTAACAAAGACAAGTAAACACATTCACACACACTACAGGCAATTTGGAAAACCRTGTAGCCAAATCTGCAAGAAACGGATGAAACCCTCCAAGGATCTTCTACAATGATAAAACCATGCATAATGTTTACAAATATATTTTACAAATTATAGTTGCCACATAATTTTAATCTGTACATAAAACGCATATTATACACACTTCAGAATGATTGAACTTTATTTAATTTCACATAGCTCTCGTTATGTATCTGTCTATATTTTCCCTGATGTATTTATCTTTTTAAACCTGTCTATATTTACTTCTACTGTATATATTTATTTTAAAAACCTGCCTATGTTTACTTTTACACATTTCATTTCATAAACTTGTCTTTATCATYACGCATGTCTTTTATGTACCCATCTCTGTTATGCTCACATGTTTAACTTCATATTTATTTTATCTTCTTTATAGTTTTCTCCCACAATGTAAATACATACAAGCATTGCGAAATTATTGCATTAATAATAACTGATAACTGACAGTAACTAATATAATAGGACAAATTCAAATAGGACACCTTCCTTTTGTACTAACAATTAATTTCTCTGATGCAAATATATAAGTGGAAATAAAATAAAACCCAATTTAAATATCATTCTCTTACATTTAGGCATTTGGCAGACACCCTTATCCAGGGCGACTTACATTTGTGTTTCATTATACATGTGAGCAGTTGAGAGTTAAGGGCTTTGCTCAARGGCCCAACAGCCAATGGGGTATGCAGTACTGTATAATGTATACAGTGTGCAGTGCTTTGTGAAAAAAAAATCTATGAAATTTGTCTTTAATAAAGCTTTTAAAATTTTGAAAAATTATATTTGTTAAGAGACTATTTTTGTTTAGCATTTTAAATGAGTAAAAAAATATATAATAAAATAAAATATATATATATCAATTGAGCCACACCCCCTTATAGTTGCCAGACAGTCACGTATGCAAAATGGACAGAAGAGGGAAATTTTCTGGCGAACAGAAATGTCAAAGTGAATAAAAAGAGATTGGTAAGCAACCTATCATTTTGTATTACTGTAAGTCTGTAAATTCATCAACATTTAACGTTATTGCCAGCGAGGCTGGACATAGTTACCATCCGTAAATATCAAATCATTATTCCTGAAAAAATAGGCGTTTGGTTAAAACAAAATTAACTTATTGTTAAAAATGTTAACTGAGCTTCTCACCACCAAGCACAACCAAGTTATTGGGCTCTTGCCTTATCCGCTCAGTTTGTTATGTTCAGTCCAGGGCCRCAATAAAAGCCCTGCTGTGTAAACAGAACGAGACTAGCGTATGGATCCCTCCACACGTACAGTCATACAGTAATCCAGACCCTATTGTAAGATTTTTGTAAACAGGATTCTCAAAACAGCTTGAAAAACCACAAAGTTTCTAAAAATGATGCAGTTTAAATGTATTAATGAATTAATTTTTTCTGTTTCTGTTGTAATAACAGTGCTAATGAAATGACATCACTGTTTAGCAAATACAATCAGTTTAATGCTTTGTACATGAATGTTCATAAAAAAGACGTCTTAAAGGCCTGATGTAACACACATACACACACAAAAACTATATATATATATATATATATACTTTAATGTTTTAATCACTTACATTTTTGCATTTCTGGTAGTTCTTAAGCTCTGTTTCATAGTGTGTAGAAATATGCAAATAGTTTCATACTTAAAGTTGTCTGCTGTATACTGTAGGTATAATAATAACATAATGGTATATTTACTCAGCCATGAAGATGAAGAGGACAACGCAGGTGAAAGAGAATGACAAAGCAGGTGAAGAGAAAAGGTAGGAATGGGCCAAGAAATCTAGCAGATTGGAGTACTGCAGAATTAAAGTATAAATAGTGTGAAATATCTGCTCCATTTACTCAGCCATGAAGATGAAGAGTRCAGAGAGRAAGCMWATAAGTCAAGAGCAGGTGAAGAGAACAGGTAGGAGCTACTGTACCACACAGGATACTATGACTTAAAGAGGTCAGCACAAACATTTACCATTTTAATGTGTTTTCTGATGTACACTTATAAAGTAAGTTAC
>QMIH01001394.1:9511-27758 GCA_003987875.1 Clarias batrachus
TATATATATATATATAATTTATGATTTATTAATATCAATTTAATAAATATATGTGGAATGCCTGTCGTCCAATCAGATTACTCGGTTGGAACTAACCAATCATGATTTTCTTCCTTCCCATGGGGACCAACACCAGTGCTCTGGTTCTGAATCCCTCTTCTAGTCCTGTGACCATTTCTTAGCATTAATTCCTGCGCCTCACTTTAACCGGTTAGAAAAAAAAAATAATGGTGGCTTTCTTTCAGAGTGTAAGAATCTTGATTTGCTKCTAATTTCAAACCGAGTCTGGTGTAAATGTGTGTTAACGCTAAAGCACCGCCGCTGCTGCTGCCGAGTACATTTCTGCTGACTCGATTCTGCATTCAGGAGCTGGGGAAACCTGGCAGACACACACACACACACACACACACAAGTATGTCTGCTTCCTTCGCTGCATTTAGAGTTCCAATTTATGTGTGTGTGTGTGTGTGTGTGTCTATGCTGCGTGGGCGAGGCAAGAAAGACAGAGGAGTCCCTGAGATGTGAGGATAACTCACAGAACCCTGGATTTCCCACCCCCTCCCTCGTCTCCCGCGATTCTCTCGCTCTTCTCATCTTCCGTCGCTTCACCTCCTCTACTGCGGCAAACACTTGGCCCACTTCCATTCCATACGCATTCATTCATTTTCTTCTCTCTCTCTCTCTCTCTCCCTCTCTCTCACTCTCTGTACTTCAAAGCCGGTAAACACGACTCCCTTGGGAGACAACAGCTACAATCAAAAGATGAAGAAAAGAAAAGCTAAACGTGTCTCGGCTGGCTGGTGTCTCTGTTACGTGAGACATTTGTCTCTATGCATGTGTATACGTGTATACTGTATGTGTGTGAGAGTGAGAGAAAGCCAAAGAAATACCCTTCAGTGGATAAACATCAGGATGCCTTTATGAAGGATAGGGTGATATTTTTTTTTCCGCAGTTAACAGCTGGCAATCTCTCAGAGCTAAAGAGCTGCCTGCCATGGTTAATGTGAATTCTTAGCTTGAGAAAAAAAGTGAGAGAGAGAGAGAGACCGGGAGGAGAGAGAGTATGAGAGAATGAGAGAGCTGCAGGGCTAGACTGAAGCAGCATTTTAAAGAGGAGGAAGAGAGAACACCCCACACTGAGGTTAACAGCTTATCTTAAAAAACAAATAAAATTAAAAAAATAAAATAAAATAAAAAACACTCCCAGCACTGATTATCACAGCACATGCCCGTGATCTGTGAAAGCACACTCACCGACTGCACATATACTACACATATTATAACACAATCAATAAGACGTCAGACAACAATAAATGAACCTTATAAGACCCTCCATCAAGGCTGCAACAATTAGCTAGGCTCTCCTTAAAAACGACGACACGCAAGAGTTAAAACGTCACGTGAGATCCTGATTCCGATTTTGTCTCTCGCCATAAAAGGAGCATCGCCTCGTCCCGAACGGAACGGTTTTTGCAGTCAAAGGCAGCACTCGGAAAAAAAAGTGCAGGCGTGATGCAATAAAATGTAGACGCCGGTCCTGGCAGTGCGTTCATGATGCAAGAACACTTCAAAAGTAAAACACCCACACGGTCCCCGCTTGCCGAGAGAAATAAACTGACTGGCCGACGCTGACGGCGATGAAGATGCGGAGTTCTTTTCCAGTTAGAAAAATAACCTCCGAGCTGTTTGAGATGTCTACACGCTGCACGTTCCAGCAACGACGCCCGAATCCATACGCAACTATAACTATATAATATACGGTACTGCGCAAAAATCTGCTTTTCAGTACAAACCTATGAATTATAGATTTTAAATTTTTTTTATTTTATGACTTTATTATCGGGTCAGTACAAAATGAATCAGACTTTATTGTTCAAAGCATCAAACATCAGTATTCTACGGAACAGAAAAGAAATATATGAGGAGGGGCGAAAAAAGGGACATGGCACCTAATGAGACACGAGACGCAAAAAAAAAAAAAAAAAAAAAAACATCCTGGAGAGGAGAAAAAATGAGGCCCGAGTCAAGTTTTGCGAGATCTCGCGAACATTTTGCGAGATCTTGCAAAACTTTATTCTTCAGCGTTACCGATCCAGTCCAGTGAGTGTCAGTAATGCGCCTAAAAGCTGGCTGCCAACCGCTAAAAAACAAAGGAAGAAGAGGACGAAGCATGTCCCATGTCCCTTTTTTATCTTTTCCAGTTTTTGTTTTAGGGGGTATGCTATATGAATGCAAAACTCTATCTTATATTAGTTTATAGAATACTCACAGTTAAATCCAAATGTTTTATGGTGAGAACACCGCCATGAACGCTGTACAGCATATTACCAAGTTACAGTGCAAAAAAAAAAAATTAAAATCTGCCCAGGGTGCTATTTTTAGACTCTAGTCTTGCATCATTAACATACTGTACGACATAACCTAATATAAAGCTCATGATTATACACAAGCAATGCCTGGATGAGAAAATGGAGGACTCACCAGCAGTCTGCGTGCAGAACTCCCCCATGATCTCAATCTTCTCTCTCTGCTCTAAAGATAAGTGCCAGGGCATCTGATGCGGCCTTGCCACCACGCGCACCTTGTACAGAGTCATTGGTTTGAGGTTGTAGAAGCGGTACTTGTACCCTCCCGGTTTGACCACGTCGTACTCGGTTCCGTCGAGGAAGACGGTGTGGCTGTAGTTGCTGTCGCTGGGCATCCAGGAGAGCTCGGCCGAGTTCTGAGCCACCTTGTCGACGCGTAGCTGGCACGGCGCCACGGTCACGTCCTTCCCGACCATCAGGGTGCAGCGCAGCGGGTCCGAGACGCCGCGCTCCGTTATGCTCTGCACGGAAATCCGGTGCGCGCGTGACGTCAGGTTCAGCTTCTCCACTAGAAACTTGGTGCGAGCGGTGCATGGCACGCTGGCGCGCACTTCCTGGTCCACCAGCACGCTGTAGCCGCTGATGCATCCCCAGGCGGGTGGCACCAGCGGGGATTCCCAGCTCAAGATCACGCTCTTCGCAAGCTGTTTGATGAGCGTCAGGCGCCGTGGGTAAGGCACTACGTCTTCTCCGACTTCATCCACGCTCACATCCAGCATGGCCGTGCCAGAGCCGGTGGCGCACGGCGCCAGGGGCTCGCTGGCCAAGCCGGGTCCCATGACGCCCAGGTCGATGCCTATGCCCATGCTGCTAACGCCGCTGCTGCTGCTCGTCCCCGTGCCCGTGCAGGAGCTCAGGGCCTCCAGTTTCTCAGAGAGCAGCGTGCTGAGCGTGCTCACCGCGCTGCTCGGTACAGACGCCGGGCTGCTGTGGTGGTTGAAGGTGAAGTTGAGGTAGGACGGTTCTTTCGAGGACGAGCCGAAGTCGTCGTCGTGGACGAATTCGACAAAGTTGGAAGGGACGAGGCCCTGCTGGCCGTCCAGCAGCTCCCCTGACAAAAGCAGATATATATATTATAATAATGGACAATTTATCATTTTGGATGTAATTTATCCAACATGAACAGAATAAGGTCGTAAACAGTAAATTGCAGTTGGCATAAAGGATTAGCAAACATGCTATTATATTGTATCAAAAATGATATAATACAGGTAGAAATGCTGGGTTTTTTTGTTTGTTKGTTTGAGTCACCACACACACACACACACACATTCATACTGTACGCTCACCTTCAAAGAAGCCGTCTTCATCCATGGTCCCGTAAACGTAAAGATACTTCCCTGCCACCAGGGGGAGCTCAGCCTCAGGATGCTCATTAGGGCCGTCATATGGATTATAACTGCAGACAAAAGTCATTATTTAGACGTCGGGATGCACTAAACACGTCTAATTAATGACTCTCGACGCTGAGAGTGTACTCACTTATAGCGGGCGACACACAGCCTGACCTTTCCCGTGAACCTGGGCTTGGCACGAGGAGACAGGTTCAGCTCTCTCTCCATCTGAAAACGGAAGGTGGGTATAAAAATCTAATGTTAGACATTTAAATTCAAGCTTAAACGTTAAGAGACTTTTTTTGTTCAGTATTCCATGTGCACGGTCATTAATATGCAGTGCGCGTGTGTGTGTGTGTGTGTGTGTGTGAGTGTGTGTGTGTGTGTGTGCGCTGCATGGAGGATGAAGCATGGTGTGTGTGTGTGTGTGAGGAGGCCAATAACTCCAGCAGGACACACTCTGAACAGACAGATTGGACAATTCACACCCTCAAGTCTTATTCCCCACACACACACACACACACACACACACACACACACACACACACACACACACACGACTCGTGGCTTATGAGAAGACGAAACCGTGTTATTAACTGAGCTCATACTGGGGCTGTGATGATTATCAGTGGTCCAGTTTTAATACACGACCTCAGCGCACTCCAGCCATTAACTGTTATTTACATTAAAACTCAGCAACAGTGACCACGCTGAGATAAAAAAAAATAATAATAATGCGATTAAGTGTCAGTATCATAACCCAGAACAACAGGTGGGACTGTGTGGGACTGCGGCTGATAGAAATATTAAAGAGCAGAACAAAACCCACTTCACACAAAATGCATAGAAATGGAATGTTAGCTGAAATGAACATCTTTTGACCAAATGGAAATTTCCGTCCGATTGGCATGTGTGTGTGTGTGTGTGTGTCAGCGGTTGATTGACCGACACGTCGACAGATTGACTCACAGCAGCAGTGAAGATGGGTCGGACCTCGGAGAGACAGGTTCGCCGGGGACTGGAGGGCGTGCTCCGTGACAGGAAGCTGGGTTTGATGGACAGCAGCTCCGCCTTCTCTCCGGCGCTCATCTGCAGAGGTCGAATGAACTCCGAGATCACGGACTTGCTCAAGGAGCCTTCGGTTCCTACAGGACAAAAATGACACGCGTGCTAAGATAGAAAAACGCTGTTTTGAAAAAGAAATGATCACGTGCTGCCGTGTGGCTTCATGTCGACCGGAGTCAGCGTCAATCTGTATGTCCTGAAGGTGACTATACGCCGTGACGACGGAACGGTTTTCAACATTTTTCACAATCATCCTGAAACGTCATCATTTTAAGCGCTCGCCCGATCATCCTGACATCGCAAGTTTGAATCGCGTATGATGCTGTAGCCTCCCGCAGCCGAGGGCCTACACCGAGCTCATTGGCTGAGCTCTCTCAAAAGGGAGCGACGGGAGGCACTTAGTGCGTTCACATTAATCGCGGCTCTACATCCGATCACGGGCGTCTATGAGCTCAAGCAAGCGGAAGGAGCGGATAGCGCTGTCCTCSGAATGTTGCTGCGAGGTCGCAGCTTGAAAAGATACACAAGCGAAACACATGCTAGCCTTCGCCCTCTCTGGTTGGTAGTTGTAGCCTTGATACGACCTTGAATTAGGGAGAAAAGAGCCTAAAAAATAAATAAATAAAGACTGAGATATGCCATTCAGACCCATTACTTAGTACCCAATCAAAGCACCTTTAGCCTCGAGTCTGCTTGTGAATGATTGTACAAGCTTGGCACACAACGTTCTCTCTTTTCTTGGCAGAACCGTTCAAGCTCCACCAGGGTCAGTGCACAGCCATTTTCAGGTCTCTCCAGAGATTCTCTCTTGGGTTCAGGTCCAGACTCATTCTGAATACCTGTTTTTACTTTGCAAATGTGGATAGAAAGATGATTTGAATACATTTTCGGATGAGTGTGAAACATGAGCAAATGGGGCTGCTCACTGGTTAGGGTGTTGGACTACTCATCGGAGGGACCCAGGTTCCAATCCCAACACCACCAAGCTGCCGATGTTGGGCCTTTAACCTTCAATTGCCCATACACTATGTATAATGAGATAAATGTCAGTTGTTTTGAATTAGCGTGTTTGCCAAATGCCATAGATGTCAATGCACCTGTTTAGCAAGTGAAAGCGCACTGACACTGGAGACTCCTTCCAAAAACCGCCAACTACACATCTCCTTACTGGATACGCACTTTTCAAATCTCTTTATATGGCGCGTCCACCGAGTGCAAATTCAACAGCTGACAGCAGTTGCAGCTATAGAAACTGAACCAGCGGCTTCTGACCAATCGAACGCCTTCAGCAGCGCGGTGGTATAAATCATTTTAACAGCCGTTTGGACGTTTGAGAGTGGCAAAAATTACACGCCCTTTGCTTCTACCGGAAGATCCACCAGTCTATCCACGGCTCCATCCATCTTCGCAGCTAATCATCCATACATCTGATCCATCTCCGGCTAAAGGTCAGCTTGAGCACCGCRTATGCTCCCAGCATGCACTGGGACGTAATAACCACAGGATTCTGACATGGGAGAGCGAGGATTGTCTGACGGATGGCTTCATTACTTTCACACGGACTCTATTTCCATTTCTTGCCCGGTGCGGCGCTACACACCTGCTGCCATGTGTGTCCTCATGTCTCTGCGTCCCTGAACAGACGAACTTTGACATTCTCTTCAAGTTACACCACTTTTTATGATTTTATTGTACATGCCTAGCACTGTGCAGTGTCTGTGTGTGTGTGTGTGTGTGTGTGTGCGTGTGTTGCACACCCTTGCCCAGGCCATTGAGGAGCGAGCTTAGCGAAGATGTTTTGGTGGGCGACTCGGGCGAGTCTCCTCCCGTCAGCTGTCCGGAGCCGAGCAAATCCAACTTCCCAGCCTGCAGCCTGAAACGCTCCAGCTCCTTCGACAGCATGTTGAACTGCTCGCTCTGCGACCGGCATCGCTCCTCCAGCTCCCTCACCTTCGCCTGCGCGGGAAAACAAAAAGACCAAGGGAAGAAACAGAACAAAGGACAGAAGCAAATAAGGAGAGTGAGTGATTCAGAGGGAGTGATAGAAAGACAGAGAAGAAAAGGGAATGACAGAAACRGGAAGAGAGCGTTAATTGCGGTGAAATTCACATYGCTAAATTATATTTAGGAGTTGACATAAAGGACACCTGAACATCACAGTCAAAACGACAGAGAGCGCGCAGACGCTTTAGCTTTATCCCCGTTTGTTGTTTTCTTTTTTTTGTCTTTTATCGGCTAATTTCTCGTCTCGATGATGGCGATACATTTAGCGAGTATTTAATTAGTTTTGTTAGACATTCTATTAAGTCTGTTAATTACATTATGCTCGGTGTGTGATGGCGCGTCAACTGTTTGATTCACATTTCACAGCTGAGCGGTTTGTTCTTATTTATTTCAGGAAGAAATACTTAGTACTTAGTATTAAGGTGGTATATCTTATTTTAGGACCAAAAAAAAATCCTATGTATATATGATTGTATTTTTAAAAAACGGTTGTGGGAAATTAAACAGAATTAGCCCAAAGACAAGAAAATGCACCACTGCCGCTAACCAGTGCTAATGCTAACGTAACTACGAATTGAGCCCGAAGCTGAATTGCACGTTCTGTTATATTGAAAGATTTTAGATGCTCAAAAAACAGAATTGGTAATACTGTACATATGCACTATACAGAGGCAGACAAAAAAATGTATACACACTTCAGGGAAAAAAAAACTTATTATTTAAATATTAAATATTTTAATTATTACATTTATTGCTATATGTTATATGTTATGAACAGTATATAACAATAATATGATAATACCTATGTATATCGTGACCCTCTATACAGGATTAAGCAGTGTAGAAGATGAGTAATATGATAATATTGTAATAATATAATATACATCATACTATTTTTCATTTCCTGAAGTGTATATAAATCTTTTTGGGCTGACTCTGTATGTGTTTTAATAATAATAATAATAATAATAATAATAATATTTTTTTTAATTATTATTATTATATAATTTATATATATATATATATATATTTTTTCTTTAAATATTATTATAATTTTCATTGCTTTTCAATTGTTCAGTTTCCACAAGACGTATGTGAGACAAACACCTCCTAAAGAACCACAAAAACATATAGAGGTCAGATATCACGCTTTTGAATGTAATGGAACACTACATCATTTCCTACTGTAAGTATTCATTTCAAAGACACACATTCTTTTATATTTTGATATATATTACGGTTGTATTTAAAGTTGTAGAACGTCCACAACCAAACTTATAAAGAGTTATACACACAAAAAAGCATAGTAAGTGTTAAATAAACGTTTCCTTACAGAAAACTTCATCGTGTTAATTAGCATAGGGTCTACAGCACCTGTCGTTCAGAATCACTGTCAGAGCTGCTGTTATAGATAATTAATCAACACCTCCTGATCAGTCAGAATGGAGAATACAAACATGCCCTTTTTAATCACATTTACAGCTCCGACATGCGGCATGAGTGATGTATGAACATCGAGCATGTCTCAGGAAAGAGAACATCTGTGGAAATCATTCGAGAAATTCATACGCCGTGTCTCAAGTCACATACTTTACTTCAGTACGAATTTTTTTTTTATTCTAAAAAAAGAACCAGAAACAAACAGCATTGGATTAGACATGATGGTTTGATAGTTTTGGAATTAATAATGAGTATGTGATTCTTGACACAAAAAGCACCTGTTTTTTTTGTTTGTTTTTTTTCCCAACAAGATTCTCTTATCTGAGTCGCTTGAGGGTTTTGTTTGTTTGTGGTATGGCTAAGAAGCCGAGCACAACGGGGAAGGCCATGCAACAGCCGTAAATGATTAGAGGGTCAGGTGGTGGACATTGAACACGTAAGACGTTCAGTAAGACGTTGTCAAAGACACGATTCAGAAAGTTAAACTACAGCTCTTCAACCTTTCCCAAAAAGGACACGATTATCGGTAAACACAAAGCTCTCTCTCTCTCTCTCTCTCTCTCCTAGTTGAGATGAATGATCTTTACTTTGGGGAAGCCCTAACCAATAAGCCATCTAGTTTAAATCCAGTACTGAAGAGCACAAAAATGGTTAAAATATATTTTGCCTTCTGGATTATTGACAAATAAGAAGAATAAATAAATAGTAATAATTCATACTGTAATATCTCATTATTTGGTACAGTACATGCAATGCCTAATATGAAAGTATGTCCCGATTGTCATCGATCAGTTAGCTATAACATATGTGAGCGATCATATCAAGTCTGGTATTAAGTCACACAGGTTAGTTTTGCGCTATAGCCAATAGAGTGCAGTAGGTGAAATGAARCAAATTGACAATTTTGGCAAGACATTAATGGATAAATACCTTTTTTTCTGGTCCTCCCACATAATAGAGAAAGTTTTAAGCGTAGACATTGTTTTAAAGCACTTTATTTGTAAATCACCCACAAGGTKCTCATTAAGCATCAAGGTCACCAAAGTCATCGTTTCCGACCCCTTATTAAAGGAAAGACATAATACATGGCCCTCTTTAGACCATTCTTGTTATCTTCAGTTGTTTTCCCATACAAGACAAATTTTAATAAGTCAATAACGCCAGATAGCTAAAACAGAAAAGGGTAAACAATCAGCAGAGTTAAACTCTGGACAAAATTCATGTACTGTACAGTATATACTGTAAGTCCTTTCACTGTGATGCAGTGCCATGAATCCAATCAGAAATCACTGACACAGTATAACACATTAGAACTTTGAGTAGTCTGATTTACAAAGTCTAATTTCTCCTTCCATAATAAGACTTAGCTAAACTAAACGTCAGTAATGCTTGAGGAGAAAATCAACATTACACAATTTTCGCTTCATTCCAAATCTAGTTTTTCAGCCAGGACATTTGCATCATTAGCCTGTACACGTCCAAATCCTTACAGGGCTGCTTTAAACAGGGTTATAAAGGTCTCTAACCTTTTTCTTTTTTTTTTTTTTTTTAAATGGGATTTTGTAAAATATCAAAGAGAGTTTGTATTTCTATATTTACTGTTTAACATTTGCGAGTTGTAGTGGTAGAAAATAAGTATATTTGTATTTCATGCCCATTTCAACGTTTAAATAAATAAATATGTGCTTATTTTTTGCTCTATTTCATATTTCCAATTTCTGGAAATCGTATTACCCTAGACAGACGAGGAACCATATATTGGAACTTCACTTACCTTGAGTTGCAACATAAAAATGACAACAATAAAAAAAATTTGAGAAAAAAAAGCATTGTAAAAAGTCCAGAAATGGAAAAATCAAAGAAAATCTAAGAAAAAGCTTTTCCATATCTTGAACAGTSAATAAATTTACAAGTTTTACACTTTTAACTCGTRAGTTTTGAAACTTGTGTAAACAAAAGACAAAGTTAGAAGAAATTGTAAAATTCGTATTAAATAGGCTAGCAACTTTTCCTAGGAAATATTTCTAAAATTCTTCTGCTAACATAATTAAAAATGTTTTTAAATTTCAATTGTCAACTGTATTAGCACACTAATCAAGGCAAGGGTTGCGGGGTTATAAAAAAAATACATTTTTTTTCTTTAAAAAATTAAGAAGACKATATTGTTAGCTACAGTATAAAATAGAATTCTGTCAGAAATGTGATTCGATTTTCGGGGGAGGTGGACTTAGTTCGAAGCTTGAATGGAAAGTGAAGAAAGACAAAATGAACATCAAACACTGAACAATAAACAATGTCTTGGCTGACTGGCTACATTTGGAACAATGGAGGTACAACAATGATGCACAAGCTTGCTAAATTATCTGACAGGAAAATAAATAAATAAATCCAAGCTAGCTAGATAACTAACACTGGTTGTTCATTTACGCAATGAACTCATCAACTCAATATAACAGATCAACTTCACATGACTGAATTGTAATGTCCGCTTAAGACGGTATATACCTAAGATGGTCATTTCTGATTGGCGCTTTATGACATGCTCATTTGTGAAGGATTGTTCCTGAGTTACAGTCACCACGGAAAGGCTCGTGTTAGGCTGAACCAAATCCTTTCTTACATAACCGAACATAAYCGAATTACACTGATCACAAAACATTCCCACAGATGAACGTAGCTCGTTTCAAGCTGCTCTTCATCTTGGGCTCGAGCACAAAGAAAGATCACTACAGGCTACGCTACAGGAACACATTCCCGAGACGAAAATAGGGTGTGAGGAGGGGTTCAAAATGGGAATACACGTTGAGGAAAAATAACTGGCCAATACCTGCATGCTGTCCAAGTGATTCTGTATATGCAAAAAAAGACCAATAACACAGTGACAAGAGATGTGAGAAAACCAAATCACTCTGGCAAACAGTCTGAATTATTACACAAAAGCAGAGATTGTGCAGTCGTTCGAATCATGAGTACGTGTGCTGTGGAAATTAAGGCAGGGAAATTAAAGCTGCCGGTTAACGTCATGAGCGTCGAAAGCGTAAAAAAAAAAAATAATAATCATTTCGGGTGTATTCCAGAAGAAGCAATGTCGTATCTAAAGAAATGTCAGGCTGCACAAAAACACAAGTTTTTTTTTTTTTTTAAATATATAATTTACTTTCATAACGGAAGCTTAAATTCAAATCAAGTAGCAAAGGTAGGAAGGCCCGCTGATATGAGTCATCATGCATATGAAATGAAAATGATGCATGGTCTGTCCAAGTACAAGCTGAAAAGAGATAAAAGCTTGCATGCATTAAACACACACACAGATAYACACACACACACACTCACTCACCTCTAACAAATGCACGGCACCTTCATGTTCCTTCTTTGCCTCAACCTGAGCCTGGAGTCATGAAAAGTGAAGATTAGACACAAAATTAAAAGCGCGTCAGGTCGGGAAAGAAAAAAAAAAAAACTCGGGGGGGAAAAAAAATCTGTTCATTAAGAAGTAGAAAAGATGGTGTGGTTTGGTGAATTTATATTTATATAAATGTGTATATACATACACACGCCAACATGAGGGGCGTTCAAGTCAAAGCGGGATTATAATCACGAAACAGTTGTCTAAAAACGTCCTTAATGTCTCTATATAATCCCCTGCGACACTAATGCACATATCCGAGTGCTTCACTAGTGCTTGGACACCATCAAGGTAGAACGTTCTCTTAGTATCCCAGAGCCATGACTGCCTGCTTCACGTTATCATCACGGCTGAAATGCTGGCCTCCCAGGAACTCCTTTAATGGGCCACTAGTGAAACCCTGGGACAGGTGCATTAGCGTCGCAGGGGATTATATGGAGAAATAAAGGGATTTTTTTTTCACTCAGTGCAGTCGCTCAATGAAACATTCAGAAAGTGGAACGTCTAATCCTTGAGAATCGACTGATAATCTGTTGCTAATTTGCGGAAGAGACGCATCTGTCTGTGGGACCACAATGGTTCACCAACGCCGCTTGCACATGACAGGAACTCGGCTGGGTCCTGACCTCGCTCCGAGCCATTTCCATATTACAGGAGTTCCTGGGTTTCAGACGTGAAGCAGGCAGAACGGTAACGGCTACGGCGTACTGAGATCCTTTTTCCGTTGATAGTATTCAGGCACTAGTGAAACACTGGGGTACGTGCATTAGTGTATCAGGGGTTTGTATGGAGAAATAAAGGGAGTTTTAACTCTCTTTACTGTGGTCTGTTATTCTATGTAAGTCCCGCTTTGACGTGAACGCCCCTCGGATATAAGCAGTCAGATTGACCAGAATATCGCATATGATCCCATATGACGTACTGTGACTAGCAATGAAGTCAAGACCAGCAGAAGGTTTCAATATATTACCTTATTAATTTCTGCACTTTTTCACTGAATATACAGTAATAACGATAAAGGTCGTTTCTATAATTCCTCTCTAAACTGAAGAGCGTGCATGTGTGCGTGCGTGCGTGCATGATTCCTAGCGCCTCCCTATTCCTTGGTGATCGTGAGAGTCCACTGCTTTCAGACTGCTTTCGTGATGCTGACAGACAGTGTGTCACACGTACCATCGCACACTTCACACATCGTCACAGTTCATCTCTGAGCAATTTACTCGGCGTACTGACACAACGCGTCTCTCGACTTTTAAATCAGGTGGAAATAAATGAAAAAGTGCAGATCTCTTATAACGCTCCCGGGCGGGGGGGGTTTGCGGGTTACAACTCGATGGCTGATTGATCCAGTTTAAAATGACTCATTTGAGTAATAATGTGAAATTGTGCTTCTCCACAGGTTGCTAAATCTAAAACGGTCGATCGATAGTCAAGATATTACACTCTGACTGAATTCTTCATGACAACAAAATGCCTGCCTCGTTAGCCAGCACATAGAGGCAATGCTCATACACTCTCCTAGAATCATCTGGATGGTAGAAAAGAGCGGGAAGCAGCGAAAGAGAGAGGGGGCGGGGTTAACTCAGTGCTCTAGGACTGCTGACCAGAAGGTTCCAGGTTCAAACCCCACCACGCTACCGATTTTGAGCCCCTGAGCAATAAACGGTTAGAAAAGTAACGAGTCGAGTGGAGCCGTATGTAGCGGAGTAAGAGTAGCGTTTCTCCTTCACAAATCGACTCGAGTAAAAGTAAAAATTATGGTGCAGTAAAACTACTCATAAATGTTCATTTTTTCCAAAAAAAGTTACTCAAGTAAATGTAACCCACCTGTACTACCCACTCAGACTGTGTGTCCGCAGAGGTCGAACCCTACAGTATCTCACACGCCCTAGACTGAGCCGAGGCTATTTTTAACTACAAGCACCAGCTCCTGGGAGCGATCCTGAGATGCCTGTAACTACTGCATATTTGTTCGCTGATATCCGTCCTGAATCCAAATGAGACCTGGCTGATATGAATAAGGCCCTGACTTCTGTACAAAAAAAAAATAAATAAATAAAGTGCACAAAAAAGGAGGCGGCACAGTGGTGTAGTGGTTAGTACCGTCGCCTTGCACCGGGTTCGATCCGGTCCGATACCCGGGTCCGGGTTCGATCCCCGGCCAGGCTCGATTCCCGTCTTTGTGTGCACGGAGTTTGTATGTTCTCCCCGTGCTTGGTGGGTTTCCTCCGGGTTCTCTGGTTTCCTCCCACAGTCCAAAGACATGTAGGTTAGGCTAATTGGCGTTCCCAAATTGCCTGTAGTGTGTGAATGAGTGAGTGTATGTATGTGTGTGTATGTGTCTGTGCCCTGCGATGGATTGGCACCCTGTCCAACGTGTACCCTGCCATGTGCCCCAAGTCTCCTGGGATACGCTCCAGGCCCCCGTGACCCTGAATACAGAATTAAGTGGTATAGATGGTGAGTGAGTGCACAAAAAAGCACATCCTGGTTGCAGGTTCAGGGAACTTGAACTTAGATTGTGATCACTGGCTGACAGCGTCACTGACAGATAGGTGAAGCCAGAGTCCTGATGAATTGTGCCGCCGGTTGACGTGCGAACGTTCATCTAACAAGCTGGAAAAGTTACTTAATCAAAATTGAGGTGCATATACTTGTAAGTACCAACGGAGCTAAACTGGTATTGGTGAGTTGGTGTCTTTTAAAGTAAATAGTAAACAGCCTGGTCGTGGTTAGCCACGCGGCTAGATCCATTTGGCTTTTTATGAAAGTGGTAAATTTGTGCTCATACGCCATAACTTTGATCTCAGTGGGACTACAGATGCTTCATACAGTATGAGCCTATGAATGCATTTTTTCATGAAACGAGGGTTGTGGAAATTGGCCCCATTGTACTCATGAAGAGCAGGAAAACTCATACCAAGTAAAAGCTACTGTATAGTAATGTATTTATGCACCTCAATTTTGATTTAAGACAGCCTAGGACAAAAACTGACCTATCCCTTTAAGGGAAAATTCATCACTTTGAATCAGACTGCTCGTAAATGGGARGAACTGCAGAAGGAGGTAAAAATAAAAGATTTCTTCTTCTTGTAGCGCTTTCAGATCCCAGTGGCAAACCAAAAACATGTACTGTAGTAATAATGCCTGAATAGAATAGTCAAGTCAAGTCAATTTTATTTATATAGCGCTTTTAACAATTGACATTGTCGCAAAGCAGCTTTACACAATCAAAAGAAGTAAGTTTAGAATAAGTGGAGAAGCTGAAGAAACATTAGTGTGGCAGGTGACTGAAACATGTGAGGCTGTTTTTTTCCCCCTTCATGCTGAAACAGATTGCATTCCTACACTCCCGAGGAACGGCAAAACGCCGCTCCAGTCTCCAGCCAAGGTCTCGGTTTTCATCGTTTGGGTCATTTCTTCTTCCTTCAGATTCGGACATCCTACCAAATACCTAGTAATCTGACAGGGATGAATGTTGTATCGGGCGGAGCYGMKTATCAGGATGCGAGTGAGAAACCCTTTACGTGGTTCGTTGGCGAATCCGAGAAGCGTAATTCCATAGCAATCCAGAGCAGGGGTTAAAACACAGACAGGGGAAGTTAAACATGGATAATTCATAATCAATTACAAACGCCGGCACGGGGATTAAAGTCAKAAGAGCGCAGAAGAGCGTGTGGTGGAAAAGCCATAGAAAGAGAAGGAGAGCTAGAGAGAGATGTAAAGAGAGATGGAGATCGAGAGAGACATGGGGGAGAGAAAGAATGTGTTTAAGGGAGAAGACAGAAAGACAGGGAATCAGAAGGAGAGAGAGAGAGAGAGAGAGAGAGAAAGAGAAAAAAACAAAGAGGGAAGAGAAAAAGTATGTGAGAGACAAGAAAGAGAGACAGGAGARATAAAGRCAGGAACAGAAAGAGAGAGAGGAAGAGAAGGACAACATAAAATGCCTGCCTTATTAGTCTGAACATATGGAAAGACAATGAACGTACGCTTTCCTTATATGGTCAGTGTTTCCTGTTATTGTTACCTGTTTCCATGGTAGTTAATTACTCTCACCTGGTGCATGTTAACCCTTATTTTGAACAAAACRTTTCATTTTGAACAAACCCTTTGTGACGGTAGAAAATGACTGGAGTCACTGGAGACTCTGTCCAAGAATCGAAATATGTCTCCAAATTTTAATGTTTAAACCTTGTCCTTTATTCTGTTAAATAAAGGCGTTCCTTTTTAAAGTAACTAATTACATTACAAATACATTACAAAATACGTCTTCAAAAAGTAGTCCGTCACATTACAGCGTTACTTTCTGATAGAAGTAACTAGTTCGAGTAACTTCTCCATTGCAGAAAATGAAAACTCCTTTGCGCTTCCTCATGCATGTTGTTTTAGTCGAGACCTTTATAATTATTCTACCATCATCACTCAGTCAAGTTTGGCCCGTAATCTGTTAACTACTAATATCCCTATTAAACCTACGCGGTTGCGCACGGTGGCCGTAAGTACGGTTCATCATGAGTCACCGTGAGTTTCTGCGCTGTGATTAGGTTTCCATCTTACATTTCTGAAAAAGTAACTAAGTAATGGAGTACGTGAATGGCGGACTCGTTACACCCAACACTGGTTAAATGATCCGTTTCCTACACGTCCTTGCATAAGGAAAAAAAGGAACAAAAAAAGAGAACAAAACAAGGTTTTGAATATATTCAGTACCAAAACACTTGGTAAGGCTTTACATTGACACACGACAGGGTATGAGTAGACAACTAAACATAGAACAGGGTAACACAACCAGTGACAGGACCAGGACAGACGTCGAAAAATAATCAAAAAGACATGATGTGTTTCAAACCATCAGGAACCAGTTGGATTCATAGTGCACCAGTGTCACCAGTGGTTCCGATGGTTTAACCCGACCAGATKGTTTCCACTTCCTGTTTCACTTGCTGATGCTGTTATACATCAGTTTGTCAGAAATATATCTGCTGTCACGATGTAGGCACGGGTCCTCAGCATGA
Source organism: Clarias batrachus (assembly GCA_003987875.1). Lineage (NCBI taxonomy): Eukaryota > Metazoa > Chordata > Actinopteri > Siluriformes > Clariidae > Clarias > Clarias batrachus. The sequence continues at coordinate 26,142 of QMIH01001394.1, forward strand.
GCCGTGTCCCTAAAACCACTTAACTGCTTAACCCAAAACGGCACACACTCCCAGGTGCAGCGACCCCCGACCTCTCACCTTCTGCAGAAGGTCAATCTCCTGCTGCTTGGCACTGAGGACGGCCAGGGCCTGTTCATGTTCCAACTCTAACTGCTGCCGCCTCTCAGCAGCCTCGCGCATATGCTGCAGGAGACAGAGGGAGAGAGGGAGAGATGTTAGAAGGAGGGCAAGAGTCACATATTTGAGGAACAATGAGAAAAAGATGAACAAACTGCAAGGACGATGGGTATAAAATCGGAGAGATGGGGGCAGGTGACAGAGAAGACAAATCGCTTTCTCTCTCTCTCTCTCTCTCTCTTAGTGAGTCAATGATGATAAAGTGATTCTTAACCCACACACTAAGAGCATATCCAGCCCTCCTGAAATGCCAGCAGAATCATCTCCAAACGCCTGTGACTGTATCTCCGTCATCCCATCTACATCTGCCACTTAAACCTGTTCGCGGCGCACACTCATCCGTCTCGCGGCGTCCCKCGGGAGTGGAGCTGAAGACGCTCGAAGTCTCTTCTAAGCTCTCGATCCGAATCAGGAGCGCTGTTGTAATTGTCTCATGTTTATTGCTACCTACTGAGTCAAATTAGACTCTAATTCAAGCAGAAAAAAGAAAGAATTACACTCGCAGGGCTCGACTCACTGAACACTAGGACTAATAAGTCATTAAGGCTGATAAATATATATCCAGATAAACAAATCTTAGTTGTTTCATATGGTAAGTTAAGCTAATTAATGTCATTTTGGGGTAAAAAAAATATTATGTAAGTATCTGTATTTACACTATGTGTTTCATACAATTGTTAAAAGTTGACTAAGTTAATTAAAAGTAAAAGTATTAAAAGTAATTAAAAACGACCTACAAGAATAAAAACAAAAAATAACACACTGATGAGCAACAAAATAATAATCATTTAAATAATAAATAAATAAATAATATTTAAATATGATTAATTATACATAAATATTAATTATACTACAATAATAGATAATAATATTAATAATATTAATTATACTACAACTACTACGCATAATAATATTATTACAAGAGGYGTTCAAGTCAAAGTGGGACTTTTAATCAAGGTGGAAAGTTTAGCTTTACATCTGAAACAGCAGCCTCCTGTAATTCCCCAAACATGTGGAAATGTGCTGTTGGTGAATGATTATGTGTACAGTTCCCACAGACAGATGTGTCTCTTCCACAAGTTGGTGACTAGATATCCTTTTTTAAAATTTTTTTTTTAGATTTTTCTCCCTAATTTAGTCGTGTCCAATTCCTCCCCGTCACTAGGGGGCGCCCACATTAAGGCTACTACTACCACTCAGTCGGGAGGTCCCAAGACTATCGCGTGTTTCCTCCGAACCACGTGACGCCGGCCGACTACATCTTCTAGAACTGCTCGCTCGCGCACCGTTGGGGGCGGAGTCACACACTCGGCTGTAGAGCCGTGATTAATTTGAATTGAATGTGTGAGTACTAAGTACTGTACCTCTCATCCCTCCCCTCTGAGAGAGCTCGGCCAATCAGCTCTCTCTCTAGAGACCTTCGGCTGCGAGGGGTTACAG
>QMIH01001394.1:66530-89610 GCA_003987875.1 Clarias batrachus
ACTGTTAGACACAGAAGCCACGCCTCCTTCAATGACACTCTTGGACACAGAAGCCACACCTCCTACAATTACACTGTTAGATCCAAAATCCACGCCTCCTTCACTGATTTTAAATAGTGTACAGCTGGGAGGGCGGAGTCATGTTGAATCCTACTTTTTCATCTAGTGTTCTTTTAATTCCTCTCTTCTTCTCAAACCATACCAGTGAGAGAGAGACGGAATATGTGTGTATGTGTGTGTTAGTCAGAGGTTTTATGACCTTGTTAAAACTCGTTACATTATTCACGGCTCAATTCGTGCAAAGACAAAGAGGGAGAGAAACAGCAAGAGCAGGAGAGAGAGAGAGAGAAAGAAACAGAGCCAACGAGATAGTAAAAGAGAGGCTACGAGAAACAGATAGAGAGAGTGAAAGATGGATGCTGTTTTGTTCAGAAGGACGGAGAGAGAATAATCTAACAAAAAAGAATAAAGCATGAGCAGAATGAACAAAATGAGCAGCAAGCTAAAGACAGTGATAGACACAACGCCTTTTAATAACATAATCATAACAATGTAACTCTCTTGGTGCACTCTCTCACACTGACACACACACACACACACATACGGAGCGTAGAGCAGAATGTGTTGGGTATCAGACTCCGCACTGCCAATTTTCCATTAACACTTCAATCCTTTCACACATGAGCAACAGCACGGGCCAGTGTTGCCAAAACAATTACATGAGAACCTGATGACTCGCTACATTGTGTGTACACACACAACAACGTGTACACACACATAGACACAAAACCATGCAATCACACATACACACACAATCACACACGCACATTATTTCCGTTGACTGAGCTATAAAGAAATGAAACAGAAAGCTTAATGAGATGAAAGTTGGCCGGTTGCCTAGCAACACGAAACACAGGTAAGAAACTCTGTACCCGTGAAAACGTCAAAGTAAAATTCTGATTGGATAAGTTTCTTGTATTAAAAAGCAGAGCTCGTTATAAATTATTTAAACAAATGCATTTTTAAAAAAGCAATAAAAGCGCTGTTACTAGTCATGTGGGAAGCATGAACGCTAATGATGACATGTTAGCTAGCTAGAACGTACAGTAGCTTCTGATGTTTTAGGAAGGATGTAGGATGTCCACTGATAGAAATGCAACAGAAACACAGGAAATATTTACATTTCTCTCAAATGTGTCAAAACATTTCTTAGAAAATGGAATATATTGCTAAAATAAAAATTTTATTCCACAACATCAGCAGCTGCTAACCAAACTCCTGTGATGGGAATTTCTTACAGGAGCCTCACAAACACGCTAAACATGCGAAACCATTATAAAGAATGATATTTCATGATTTCACRCCGGAGGCTAATCATTTTCCTAGCTAGCATGTATTCACACATTGACACTGTTTTACTGAGAACTACAAGACTGAGTGACTGCTGATGTGATAGATTTCTCAGAAAACGCTCCATGTGACAAAAAGCTTCACCCTAACTATGCATAGCATCGACTGCTAATCACACCTTCCCACATATACACACTGGAACAACCTGCCATTTCTTTAATTTAGCATAACGCTGACATTTGCACTTGCATTCGCCTGGCTTCAATTTATTTAACCTTCTCATTAATTTTTTATAGATGTGGTAAACGTCATAAAAAATATCTGTGGAGTAACGCTTATTAAAAGTCAGATAAGACCGCAGTAGGGTGTGAAATCTGTGCATGTGTGTGTGTGTCTGTGTGTGTGTGATCAATGTCCTTCATTTGCATCAGACCCAGTACGCCGAGGGGAAGCCTGCATATTTACAAGTGTGTGTGTGTGTGTGTGTGTGTGTGTGTGTGTGTGTGTGTGTGAGAGAGAGAGAGAGAGAAAGAAGGAGAGATATAAATCTATCTGACACCATACATGGAAACAAGCTGAGTGCTGACAGTTTTCACCCATGTGCATAACACACATCAACACTCCAGTGCAAATCTACTTGACATGAGCATCAGCCATTTTAAGAAACTTCCACGCTAAAACACATAAAATATATCATAATGATTATAATGTGCAACCGTGAAAATTACCCATAATGCACTGTGGTTACATGTCAGATTTGACTATGCTAGCGTTAACGGCCCGCACGAGCTCATCCTGAGTTAGTTTATACCCTGGACAGGTGAGAACCTCATCGGAGTGTCCTAACTACAGTCACTATTTTTAAATGTTCTCTAGGGGTGTCAATACTTCTACCACAAATAATATTTCTGGGAGAGGGGAAAATATAAATGAATGGAATGTATGTTTCATACACAAATGTTTGCTCGTCTTTTTGGGTGATAGATTACATTAAACTACTTATGCAATTATAATCATATATATTTATCATTATAAATAACTTAATAATTAAAATATACAAAATAAAATAAAATCCTTTTTCTGTAATCCTTAATGTATGCCTATAATACACAAACGTATTGGTCATGTACGTATAATAAATGTTGAGCTCATAAAACAAACAAACAAACAACAACAACAACAACAAAACAGGATACTTGGATGGATAGACAGAAATTTTAGTAGCTGAATGAATGGAGGTGTTTGTAGCTAAATGGATGGATGGATGGATGGATGAGTGGAGTAGCAAATGATGCATCGATGGATGGATTGATGGAAGGATACGTGGAAGTATTGGTGGTTGAATGGATGGATGGATGATGGAATTGGTAGCTAAACAGATGGAGAATGAATGGAAAAAATTATCATTTGATGTATGGATGGATGGATGGATGGATGGATGAATGTATGGATGAATTTAGAAATTAGCAGAAATTGATGCATGGACAGAGAGACAATTAGATAGATGGACAGACTGATGGATAGACAAACAGACAGATTGGCAAAAGGCTGGGCAGACGGATAAGTGAATAAGCAGTAAATAAAGGGATGGATGAATGACTACATGGTTGGATAAATGAATAGATGCCTGGGTGGGTAAAGTAATGGATAGGTGAAAAAAATGGATGATGATTGGATGGATGGATATATGGACGGACAAATAAACAGATGAACAGATAAATGGATAGATGTGTGGGAGGGTAAATAAATGAATAGACGGTTGAATGAATGAATGGACAGATGGATGGATGGATGGATGGATGGACAGGCAGCTCAAAAGGAGGGGAATAATTAAATGCAGACCGACCTCTTCCTCTAGGAGACGATACGCCTTTACGTGCTGAGGCTGGAAATCTGTTCTGTGCAGCAGGAGCACGTCGCTCCTCAGTTTCTGCAACACACACACACACACACACACACACTTCAGTTTTTTATACTTTATTTTCATTTAACCTTCTTTATTTGTTCAGGATTTGAATCAGTCTGAATCTGTGCAATAGTTCTAATATTTACAATTTAACAATGCTCACAATCTACCAACACACACACACACACACACGCGTGCGCGCGCACAGAAGGCAGTAATGGCTCTGTGATGGCTGAGGATGTTATGAATGCAAGAGACGGTGCACGCCAGATGCTCTCTGTGGCTGTGAAACTTAATGCTCTTCATGAATTTCAGCTCACTGCCAACCTTCAGCGCGCACACCCTGACACAGGAGCGTCACACACCCCGCTTCAACAACGCTACACAAAAACACAACATCCCTACTAAACCGTAGGCAAAGTTACCGAAAACTACAATCGTCCTTATTATGATCAGAGCCCTTCCTAGCTGATTTCATCACATCACATCACTTTATTACTAAAATAAACTCATTCAGTCACACCCACATGACTACACTCAATTACTGAGCAAACGCCAGTAGGCATATGCCAAAATCACAGTTTAATATCACAGTAATTGCCTAACCTTTTATTATGGTTTACAAAGAAGGACAACATGGTGTGCTGCTAAAAAAAATTTAAATAATCAAAGCCGCCCTTCTGAACGAGACAGACGCTGCCTAAAAGAGCTCTTTACCTCCTGCTCTCTTTTAAATAGGGTGCAGCATTAGTGCAGATTTTGTAATTGGAAAACACACTTGGAGGCATGCTGCTATAGGATAAATAATCAAAAGTGGAACATGTGTAAGAGATATCGCTCAAAATCTTCTAAAATGAAAATGTGTTATTCTTTAACATACTTATGTAAAAAAAATTGATTTTGAAAATGATTTCAATTATTCACGATGAATGAAATGAATGAAAAGTATTAAAAATACCTCATATTTCTCATATTTAAAGTTACATTTATTGACGTCTTTAGAGATGGATATTTATAATAGCAAAATGGATGGATGTAAGTCTGGGTGAATGATGGACGGAGAGAGGGACTGATGGATGGATGGATGATGGATTGCTTTGAGCTCACAGAGGTTTTGGCAGGTAGAATGGAGCTGGAATAATGGATGAATGTATAGCAATGTATGGATGGATGGAGAGATGCATTGAAGATTAGATTAAAAGCTCAAAGAATTGATGGTAGAATAGTAAAATGGATAGATGGACGGATAAACAGAGAAGTGGGTAAATAATTGGATATATAGAGGTATATTGATGGTTGGATGACTGAATAAATGGATGAATGGGTGAGGAGCTCAAACAATGGATAGAAGAATAGCACTATTGATTGATAAATTTATTGAATGAATGGATGGTGAATAACTGAATAGGTGGATATGTAATAGATGAAATGATAGATGATATATGGATAGTTAGATTGGTGTATAATTGGATTAATACAAAAATGGCTGGATGAATAGATTGATAGGTGGATGAAATGATGGACAGTGTTGTCTTTCCTCTTGAAGATGATCTTCCAAAAAAAAGAGCAATTTGCATTGTCCTTTCATAAGAGCTGAAAAAATAAATGGTAGAATAGTAAAATGGACGGCTGGCTCGATGGAAGGATAGAGAAATTGGTAAGTAACTGGATTGATGGATGGATTAATGAATGGATGGATATTGAATTAATGGATGAATTGATTGATGAACTGATGGATAGATGGATGGTTAGATAGCTGAATAGATGGATGGATGGATAGATGGAACCCTCGGCTTGTTCCGCTTGTAACCCTAAGAGGCGCATGCGTGTTACATGATACTCGGTACTCGTAATCCAAGACTTTTGCTCGGTTTCCAAGTCAAAATGTATTAAAAATTGATGGATGGATGGATGGATGGATGGATCCTCTAGGAGATGATCTTACAAAAATGAGTAATGTGCATAGCCCAGAGCTCAGCTCCACCTAAAGGTCCCCTGTCAAGGTTCTCTATGGAAGACTGATCTGAAGAACTGAAGACACAGTAGATGTACTGTTGGAAATGTTCTCACGGATATCTCTAAAGTCTTGCATGTGTGCTGATCAATTCCCATTGGACTGCTGTCTCGATGAGGGACTAGCTTCAAGACTGTCTATTTTGACTGTCCGACACTCATGTTCAGATCCTAAAGCTGTAAGAGTTTAAAATTTTAAGTAAGTTATTGTACTGTGTGTTTATTAAGATAGCCTGTTTGACTTGGCCACAATGGTGGCTTGCATTGCACACCAAAGCAGGATATCTTCAGGCTACTGATTTTGAATAACATTCAGAATGTGCTAGAGAATTTGCATGAAACATTTGAAGCCAAAGTCATTCAAATTCTAGCATCATTATAACATAATAGTCCTTTTGAGTGTAATATGGAATAGTTCTTTGAACAGGACTTAGGTCCAGTGACATTCTATGCATGAATATGTAAGCACTAGATGTCTGCAACAGCAAGACATGTACAGTTATCTCTGGAAGAATGAGCTAACTAGCTTGCTAATACAGCTAACCTAGCCTTGTTTGGTTCTTTATAAACAGAAGGGATGGAAGATTTAGCTCCATATCAGACAGATTAGTCTGAGGAGGTCTTTGCAATTTAACATGCACACGCAATAGACCTACTGTACAAACCATTACTTTGTCTCCCATCCATTCCCTGCACTGATACAAGGGGCAATGGAGGGGATGATAACTCTCTTGCATTTAAAGTTCCCATAAATGTATTATTTCTTTATCAAGGTAAAATACAGTGGAACCTCGGATTGCGAGTAACGCGGTTTGCGAGTGTTCCGCAAGACGAGCAAGAATTTTTAATACATTTTGACTTGGAAACCGAGCATTTTGGTGATGTCTGAACTTGTCAAAAAAATGAAGTATATTACATGATGTTTAATTCCGCTTAAAAAAGCAAACATTCAGACACTATTGTCTGCTCTATAACATGGCAATAATCATGAACCCTGTTAAACCGAACCCTGTCCACTCAGTTAGCCTTCAGGCCTGTTTGTCTGAGCACAGGAAGCAGGAAGAGCAAAAGAAGCGCTTATTAATTCATAGCAGCGCTCATGTGCAACCGGGGAGTGCCTTTGTGTTGCTGATTGGCCTCAGAAACGCTACACTGCAGAGACACACTCATCACTTCAGCACGGCTAAAATTAGACCGGGGCACGTGAGAGGCGGGGATAATGCGCGGCTGGGCAAACATACATGTGTTTCATGGCTGAGTGTGTGTACTCTGTACAGAGCGCATTAACGCTGAGTCAACACATTTCACATTTACTTATGACACATTTCATCATTTATATGTCTTGTAAAAGTCGGGCATTGAGTTGAGCGTTGGGCTTTAGGGATGCGCTGGTATCGATCAGTTCAATGATTCTAAAAATAAATAAATAAATACATACATACATTTTGAATGTCTGAATGATACAGTTTAACATAAGCTTAGGGTACATTTCAGGATTAATCAATCCGAGGAGGAACTACCGCACTGAACAACTTTTTATGGGCACGTAAGCAAACGTGGTAATTAAAAACGAAAAAGCGTACAGTAAAACACAAAAGTTCAGGAGTGTGGTGCAATGATGTGAGTGTACTTTGAAAAACGAGAGAAAGAGAGAGAGAGAGAGAGAGAGAGAGAGAGGGAGCACTGAGCACAGTTCAAGCATCTCTATAACAGAGAGCTTAAATCTTAAACGTAAAGCATGAGTAGCGCTTAATTATCTCATGACAACAGCCTAAATATACAGTACACACCTGTATTAAGTAAAATGTTCCATGACGTCCCTGATTGATTTATATTAAGTAGATTTGTCATTTCAGCATTACTAAAGATATCGGGATCAAAATAAATAAATAAATAAATAAATAAATAAATAAGAACAACCCAATTTTGACTCATCTCTACTGGTTATGAGATCTCTCTGCTGTCTGTGCTTCCCGTTTCCATTTGACATATAATCATCTAAATATAATCGGTAATGTGATTATAAAGAGAATGAGCCTTTATTTCCATTATGATTGAGCTCTCATGATGCAGATTATTACCAGATCATTCGACTGAAAAAGTGCTAACTTCATGCATGAAAATGGAAGAATACTGTAGCAAGACTGATTGTGATGAAAAAAGCTGGAAGCTGGAAATGTCTAACGTGACATGAAACAAATATACGAACGATGCATTAACAAAACATTTTCATAGAGATTAAAACCTCACAAAGATAAAAAAAAAAACATTGTCGTTTTAAAATACTAAGAAATGTTTTAATCCTCAAATAAGAAAAAAAAAAGTCTGACTGAATAAAACTAGTTGGTTTTGGATAGAGTCGGAGTATTGAGCTCTTCTGTACATGGTGTTGAGTGTGTGTCTATGTGTGTGTCATTTCTCATCAGCTAAAAGCCCATCTGTGTGTGAGGGCAGAGGGAAACCCTGCCCCCTTGCACCAAGCTGCCCCTTTAATGTCCAGAGGCTGCAAGTTCGGTAGATCAACGACAACGCAGCACACATACACACACTCAAGGTCACTTCACCCTATCTGCCCTGTTAGTTAGGCTTATATATATATATATATTTCTCTTACAGGTCAACTAGAGACTTCAATCTCTATCCATCTATCTATCTCTGTGCCAATCCATCACAGGGTACATATGAACTTACACTCTCATCCACACACAACGGGTGATTTGGGAACACCAATTAGGCTAATCTGCATGTCTTTGGTCAGTGGGAGGAAACCTACAGGGAGAACATGCAAACTCCACATGAACACAGGCCCGAGGCGGTAATCAAACCCTTCATCCTGGAAATGCAAGACCACTGTGCCACTCACTACGCTACCGTGCCGCTCAAGGACCATGTAGCGAAGCATGTTTTCCCGAAATTTTAGATGCAATATTTCAAAAGTAAAACATCATAAAACAGGATTATAAAATTCCAATTTTGCCATCCCAAAGGGATCATTTCACTCTATAATGCGTAAGAAATGACTTTCACTGAAATTACAATTCTTGAGGATGCAAAATGTATTTTTAGACGAGTATAGATGTTCAGATGGGCCTCCAGTTTGTGTGTGTGTGTGTATGTACAGAGTAAAAAACATAAAAAATGGAAAAAGGACAAAAAGAAAGGAATGTGTTTTTTCTTGTCTCTCCTACTCTTTTTCTATGGGCCAGGGCTTAAACAAGCCAGTTAGATGTTCCTCCTAATGTGACATCATATAAGACCACGCCCCTGGGCTTGGTGCTCAGCTCATTTACAAGGCTACATAGATGATAGCATCAACACACGTACACTTTAAAGGAGCTCTGAGACCTGTGAAAAAAAAATTTTTTAAAGTTTTTTTTACGTAATACGTATATCGAACCTTTAAAGAACGACACCACTACATCCAGTGACTTCTTCCCCATCAGTTCACTTGACACTTTTGCTTTGCTATAGAGTTCAGGTATACGCTGTGTCTTATATACAGTATACTGTACAAATAACATTTTCGTTCTCTCATCAGCAAACATTTAGCAACAACACACTGAACTTTTTATCCATGTTGAGTTACTTATAATATTGTCGTGCATCACAAATACAGCTCATTAGCAGGAAACCAAAAACCAAAAGGTACAATGGTTTCAAGAGCGCCAACACTGCAGGCATAAACATTCTCAATAAAGGAATTTCATTATATCCCTAGATTATTTGGAACATCCCTGAGATGAGTCCATATGAACGATTCATGATGCACTGAATTGGAAACAAAGGACAGGATAGTACAGTAACAAAAAAAAGGTGATGGGCAATCCAAAACCTGTACTCGGAGGAACCTGTAATCCTTCACCATCTCGCTGGATTTGCAAGTAGACATCTGCTCTATTTGACCTTCTACTGATTGACCTCCACCTCAGTGGTGTCTCCAGTTAGACTGAGTTCCAAGTCTTCCCAAGTCTTCTCCTATGGATGACGTTCTTGAAGACAAAGCTGCTTCCTGTTCTCAGGGTATTTCCAAGCTTTCCAAGATCCTGTTCCCAGCATATTTACTTCAGTTTTAGAGAAAGCTTGCGGCACGTAATGACAACCTTGGGTGCTTTTGAACAAAGAGAGCAGAAGGTGTGTGTTTGTGCATGTGTGTGAGCACTGAGAAGCTGCATGCTGGAGCACTGTACTGCCTCTGGCCTCCAGAGAAACCCAGCCAGGCTATTTATAGCTCACTCCGCCCCCAGCTGCACATCATCACAACCCTCACCCCCCTTCCGCCGTGGGGCAATTAGCAGCAGCAAGTCCATGAAGGCTGGTAAACATGCTAACGTCCGCAACGCCAGCTGATGTCTGGACACACGCCATCCTGAGCGATCGAAGAGGAAGACAAGAGGGAAGAATGGAGAGAAAGAGATCCACTGTGAAGAAACAAGCAGAGTTTTACGGTTACTGTTTTACTAGTACTGTCGCTCTTTAATCGTCCACCTGATACGACAAGCAAATGCGTGTGCACTTGAAAGAGTTAAGCAACAAAGAAATTGAATCTAAACATTCTTCTATTCCTTACGGCTGGATTTGAAGATGTGATGAGTACATTTTTCCTCTGCCATTAATGTCTTGGAAGTTTGGGTCACTCCGAGCAAACTATGACTTTTATAACATTAACCATGTTTTTTATTTGTTTTACAAGTATATATTACGGTGGCCAAGAAGTGCAAAACAACTTAACAAAATGAAAACAAAATAAAATAACAAATTAAAAACCACAATAACAAAACCCAAAACAAAATAAAACATTCAAAAACAAAATAACAAAACCCAAAACTAATTTTTTATTTTGTTTTGCGTTTTGTTAATTTGTTTTCGGTTTTGCTATTTTGGTTTTGAATTTGTTATTTTGTCTTTGAATGTTATTTTGTTTTCAGTTTTGTTAAGTTGTTTTGCACTTCACGGCCACCGTAATATATAGAAAACAAACTCCCAAACTAAGACACTAGAGTCACTTGTACACTAATACATGATATAGCAGTTATTTCTGCTCCACCTGGAATTGTGCAGATTTCACAACAATCAAACATCAGCTTGAAAAAGATGAAGGTAGATGGAGACGCAAAGAAATGTGCCCGCGGGCTTATCTCTGTTAAATAGGTCTGCGTGTGTAAAGAATTTTTACATTTTTAATTTACAAATCGTGACGTGTGTTTTTGCCCAGCAAAGTCTGTGGAAAGTGTGCACATGATCACATTGTTTAACTCCATGTTTTTAGAGACGAACAAATAATCGACAATAACCAAAACTAAGTAACCAAATAGAAAGAAAACAAAAAAAATAACAAACCATAAGAATAAAATACATAATGAGAATCAAAACAAAATAATCATCTGAATCAGGCTAAATTCAAAACCAGAAATAAAATGGAATCAGATTGGAATCAAAACGGAATAAGGATCAGAATCAGATCAAAATCAGAATCAGAATTAAAATAGAAAAAGACGAAAAATATAAAATCGGAATTGACAGAGAATAATTATCCGAAGAGAATTAGCATCAGAATCAGACCAAAATCAAATTCAAAACCAGAATAGAAATCAAATCAAAGCAGAATAAGGATCAGAATCAGATCAGAATCCATATTAGAATTTAAAGAAAATAAGGATTAAAAGAAAATCTGGATCAGAATCAATCAGAATTAAAAACAGAAACAGATAAAAAAGAAAAGAAAATAATGATCATAATTAGACCAAAATCTTAATCAGGGATAAAACAAACCAAACTCATAACTAAAACAGAATCGGAATTGACACAGAAAAATTATCAACAGAGAATACAAATCAAAATCAGACCAAAATCAAATTCAGAATAAACAACAAAATCAGAATAAAAAACTAAATCAGAATAAAAAACTAAATCAGATTAAAAACAGGCCAACATCAAAATCTGATTTTGAACAGAAATAGATCAGAATCAGACCAAAATCTAAATCTGATTTGACAGGAAAATGATCAAGAAATTAAACATTAGAATCGGCTCAAAATCAAAATTAAAAACACAAATGAAATTGAATAAGATCAGAATCAAAGCAGAATAAAGATCAGAATCAGACCACAATCCATATTAGAATTTAAACAAAATAAGGATCAAAAAGGAATCTGGATCAGAACCAGACAAAATAATCTGACATAAAAACAGAAATATATCCAAATTAAAACAAAACCAGAAACAAAAGAGAGTAAATGATCAGAATCAGACCAAAATCTTACTCAGAAATAAAACAAAAACCAGAATTAAAACAGAATTGAGATTGACAGAGAAAATGATCAACAGAGAATGTGAATCAGAATCAGAATCAGACCAAAAATAAAATCATAATAAGAACAGATCCACTAAGAGAATCATATTCAAAACAGCCTTGGCCAGGGACACATGCATGAAATAGGAATCTGTCTACATCAGAGTGGAGCTGATGTGGTATAGATAGAAGAAATATACATTAATATACAAATACTAATATAGAACAATACAAATAATAACACACACAAAATAAAAAGTTTTGGATTCAGTGACATTTCCTAGAAACAATATCAATACAAATATACATCTAGAAAATCATATGAAAAAATGAAATGAGATGATTTTCAGTGGGATAAACTTTAATTACATAAGTGACAGAACAAAGTGTAAAATAAATAAATTCATTAATAATAACAAATAATACTAACACCTGACATTTCCTGGCTAATCATATATATGTGGTGTATAGGTTACATTTGGGGGATCCACTGGTTTAACACATGTCAAACCTCTTCATCCACAAACTCTGCAGGAATGAAGTGTGCGCTCTTCTCTTCACCCTAATTGGTTTTCACATCAGGTTAGGGTCAATTAAATCTGTCCCATTATGACTACGCTATTTCATTAGCCCCTGCTACTCTGGGTGATCTGGAAGAAAGTGATCGAGCTGCAGGGAAAGAAGAGACACCCTGAGACAAAAGGAATAATAAAAAGAAACTCCCTCTCCTTTCCATACACCAGCAGTGCATGCTGGGAAACGTGCACCTAGACAAACAGCAGCGAGTGGAGATAAGGTAAAACGTGCAAAGGAGAGAACAAGGCTTTGTCATTAACACCGTAGACCCTGAAGCAGACGAGTGAAGCTGCAAGGACAAACAGCAGAGGAGGCTCGGGTCAAGATTCCAATTTTTTATTTTTATTTTTTTAAAAAGGCTTAAGTCGGAAAATGAGACGTGCTTCTCCAGAGGCACAGGGCGGCAATATTTATTCTGACATAATGATGTGTGAAATGAGATTGATCAGAGCAGCCATGAGAATCAATTAGGCCTGGGGATGAACTGGTGAGATTTTAATCATAAACTGCTGACTGACCAACTGCCGTGCTAACACGGCAAAAACAGGAAATAAGCACGTGTTCATCCTACATAAGGGAAATAATCCAATACTATGCTGCCTTTGGACCAGAGGTGGAGACATAAAAATAAAAAAAAATCAGGGTTATTAATAGACGAGACAGCGCAATATCAGACTTATCAGCACTAATTCACAATTACTCCTCCATCACTGAGAAAGAAGAAAGATGTCTTTTTTACTGGGAATAAAAGGCACAAAAGCGGCACTTATTTTACTGTGTTGAACAAATACACCAACCTTTTCACTATGATGGAGAAATACAGACGCCACACCTCCTTTACGAGGACTAATGGATACAAGAGTCACCCCTCCTTCAGTATAGAAAAAAGTAAACACACCTCCTTCACTATAAAGAAAAGAGGCCACTCCTGCTTCAGTATAGAAAAGAAAGGGGCCACACCCCCTTGGCTATGGAGAAGAGAGGAAATATCTCCTTCATTATGGAGAGGAAAAAGGGGCCATGCCCACTACACCATGGGGAAGAACACAGACCACACCTTCTTCACTATGGAGAAGAGAGAAGTCACACCTCCTTCACCATGATCAAGAACACAGGCCACACCTCCTTCATTATGGAGAAGAAACAGGCCACACCTCCTTCACCAGGAAGAAGAACACAAGCCATACCTCCTGACTATAGAGAAGAAAATTGGCCACACCTCCATCACAATAAAGAAGAGAAGAGGCCACGCCCCATCACGATAAAGAAGAACAGAGGCCACAACTCCTTCACCACAGACAAGAAAATTGGCTACGCCTTCTTCTTCTTCATGGAGAACAACACATGCTACACCTCTTTCACCATAGAAAAGAAAAGGGGCCACACCTCCATCACTATGGAGAACACCACAGGCCACACCACCTTCATCATGGAGAACACCAGCCACACCCCTTTTTCTATAGAGAAAAAGCCACACCCACTTCACTATAGAGAAGACAGGAGGCCGTGTCTCCTTCAGCATGGAGAAAAACACAGACCACGCCTTGACTTAGGAATGTCGAGGTATTTTTGTGATGACTGAAATTGCTTTGATTATTATAGTATCTTCTGTTGCTGTTAAAGTTCAAACAAATATAACTGTAATCAGACAATTGGTCTAGCTACTATTTGACAATATCTGAAAGAAGACAAACTGTCCCCTTCAGCCGAGAGAGGACTGGTTCAGATAATCAGGAACAATCCAGGAACCTCCAAGTCACCAGCCTGCCACGAACTGGAATCTGGGCTCTTTACATCACACCTCCTACATCCTACTGTACTGTAAATGTCTCCTTTAAAAATAACGCCTCCTGGAGGAAAGGTGAGGCATTCAACCGCAAGAACACTGTACCAGGTGTTAAGCAATGGTGCTGGTAGCATCGTGCTGTGGAGATTGTTTGCTGTGATGCTCAAAGTGGTTGCAATGATTAAGAAAAATGATTACGATAAAATTATTCCGCATAGCTTTAAATCATCAGGTACACAGTTGGAACTTGGACACAAAGGAGTGTGCCAGCAGGGAAATGACACCATACACACACGAAATCCGGTTGCAGAATAGATAAGGCACGACGATATGTTCGTCATGTTTTCAGTCACTAAAGCGATTGGTGTCGTTTGATCATGTTACCAAGGTTCAGCTACCTTCTGAACATCTGTTACTCATCTGCATATGATCACTAGAGAAATCAGAGACGCCCTGACTTCCGAAGCCTTCCTGCCACGCAACACCCCCTCAGACAGCGTCATTACGTTCAGACTGGCAGGATCCAAACGAGCCTGCAACAACATATGGTGTGTGTCAAAAAAAAAACATTTAAATGAAACAAGCCAAGAGCTCATCAACACATTTTCAGATACAGAAATAGGAAAAGTGGCTATAAGGCAAAAAAAAAGACAAATAGACAAAAAAAAATGTGATATAAACTAAAAAATGAATAAGGATGGTATTGTAGAAACAGCTATTGTGGCACAAGCGTCAAAATGATTCACTCGCACGCGCTTTCTCCGCTGGCCCACTCAAGGGACGTGATGAGCACTTGAGAGCGAGCGCAGATTGTAACCCAGCGTACTGTACATGGCGGCACCAGGCAGCAGACGCTAGGCTGAAAAACCCAGGGACTGATGAGCTTTTTTTTTTTTTTTTTTAAATCACTATCCAAAGTTAAATCCGGGGTGTAATCGCGGCACAGCTGGAGAAAGACCAGAACCGAGGGCCCGAAGCAAAGTCGCCCCCCCATCAACCCAACACACATATGCACGTTTTATGCTGCACAAACACTGCAGACAAAACTCGGTCCACCGCACACACACTGTATGTTTGTTTTGTTTTTTCAAGCCGGATTTTTCCACCTTCAATTTCACCACAAGTCCTGCTTTGATTTGAACACTCCCTGTTGTAAAAACTATAAAACCGTCAGAGGAACCTCTGTCACAGTCAAAGGTAAACCTGTAACCTGAGAAAAGTTCATCAAAACTGGACAGTTAAACCTTGTCTGTATTTTTTTCTGCTTTTCTGCTCAGCGTGGCTGTAAAGAGTGCTTATTTCATTTTTGATTAGATAAACCTGTAACGTCCGCCACAGAAAAGTCTTCGACTCACGTTACACTGCCGCAGTAAGAAGATGCATTCTTTGATTTATTAACTTTAAGAGAAAATAAACTGCGGTATAATGTAAAGCACAACACTAAATCTAACTATAAATGGACTGAAAAAATGTGTTGCTACTCTTAAATAAAAAATGTACTTATTGACAAGGTGCTGTTGTATAAAAGTACTAATGAAAACCCATTAGTACATGCTGTAATTGAAAATTCACACACCCTCATTGGTAATTATTTTCCCTAACAATGATTCGTCTCCCAAATGTATTAACTTGTCTTACCTGGTACGCTTTTCCACATTACCTCTACATATACCACTACATCAGATTATTACAGCAATATATCCACAAATTCATATTTCATTTATTCATAAATATTTCCCGTGTACCCAGCGCACGTCCCATCTGTACCTCTTTGCCGGCTGTCGACTCCATGGACATCTACACCAAGGCCAAAGCAATAATAAAGAATCCAAACCATCTGAGACACAAACTGATGTCCTCCTCAAGGTCCAGAGAAACGTAGCGCAGATTTAGTTCCTTTCCTCCAGCAGTCACCAGAGAGCCGCTATATTGTGTCTAGAGGTGCCATCCATATTTTAAAAAATAATGGTAAAGAAACAGGCAACGCCTCAGAATTTATACGTAGGGAACTTTTTAGCTGATTGTTACCCTTCGAAGTATTGAAACAGAACATGAATTCATTCTTTAGTCAGGGAAAACCAAATACAAAACAGTTAGCTCTGTTGCTAACTCCATTGCAACAAAGAAATATAGATGCTAAACAAAAATCAGCTAACAACTAGCCAGGGTCATGTTCAGTTAGCTACCAAATAGCAATGATAAATTTCTTATGAAGGACAACAAATAAGATAATCCTGTCAAAAAGATCAATGATTCACTCGGAAATCCTATGAAAAAGTAAAAATACTCTGGAAGAACACTTAGCATCAACAGGATTAGCAATTTGAAATAAGATTAAAATCTAAGCGACCAATCAGAAACAAGTACAGTGGAACCTTGGATTACGAGCATAATTCGTTCCGGAAGCGGGCTCGTATTCCAAAAACACTCGTAAACCAAATAGACTTTTCCCATAAGAAATAATGAAAACTCAAATGATTCGTTCTACAGCCCAAAGCAATAAATACATAAAAATAATTAATACAATATATAAAGTAAAAATAAAACAAATTAACCTGCACTTAACATTAAAAAAAGTTAAAATAAATCCAGACAGTTAAGTGTTTCCGTTTGTGCGCGCAGGCGCCGTGTATTTGTATGTGTGTGTGTGTGTGTGTGTGTGTGTGTGTGGAATTAGCCCCTCGCCTCGTCTTAAACAGTAAAACTCCTTTTCCCTCCCACACCTCCCTTTTTAAGTTTCACAACTAATATACACAATGCAAACACTGTTTTAACGGGAAAAAAAAAATCTGTCTAATGATACTCGCGTGAGCAGACTAACGGAATCACTGCTAAAAGTAAAAAATTTTAAATAACAAATGAACCAGCACCTTAACTTTGAAAAGAATCGCGACAGAGCTGAGTTTTATGTGTAAATAAAGCGCGTGTGTAAAGCGAGATCTGTGTGTGTGTGTGTGTGTGTGTGTGTGTGTGTGTGTCTGTGTCGGTGTCAAATTACGCGACACGCACACACAAAGTAAGTGTGTGTGTGTAAAAAGTGTGTGTGTGTGTCAGTGTGTGGGGGGGCACAGTGTCAAATTACGCGCGCGCAAACAGAAGAGAGAGGGAGATGTTGATTATCAGAGACGAGCACTAAGACGCAGCAGGGACTCTTATTTTGACACAGGAGACGCAGCAGGGGAGACCCATAATTCCCGCAGCGCAAGAGAGAGTAAAATCATTGGCTCAGTCGTGATCGCTTGCCGCTCGGTGTCAAAATAAGAGTCGCATGCGTGATACATGGTACTCGGCGCTCGTAAACTAATACTTGCTTGATTTCCGAATAAAATTATATTTAATTTAAAAAATTATTAAAAATCTTTGCTCGGTTTGCGGAACACTCGTAAACCACGGTACTCGCAATCCAAGGTTCCACTGTATGGTCTAATTACCTAATTAGAATAATGACCTACTGCGCGGATGATGGAGTCAAACAACTACTCGTTGCAACCACGGTGAGCTGAAAAGCAACACAGAACACACATCATGTTGAGGCAAATGAGGTCCAGCAGCAGAATAGCACTTTTAGTTTCACTTACAGTATGTTAGCCACAAACTAGCAACTGAGTCTGAAAAACTGAAAACACACATCTGGCCTTTTCTGCTCACCACAGCTGTAAAGAGTTTTCATAGTGAATGGGTCACATGAAATACTAGGTGCTCTTTCAGTGATCATATATTTCCTCTGATGAGGCCACAATGGAAATGTACTTCCCCTTTCATGTTCTTTTTCTTGCCCAAAATTTAGCGCCAACACTCATAACATGGTCTTTTTAAAAACACAACATTTCCCATGATTGCTGTATGTGTATGCTTGTCTATTCTTGGACGACCGTCCTAAACGTGTGAGAATGTGATATATAAACAAGAAAAGCCGCCTCTATGATTAGTGCCTGCTCCCGAGCGTAAACAGAACGAGCGGTGGTAAATTCGCCATCGGGGTGCGATGTCAATCCTACATGATTGGATCAACACGCCTCCCACTCTCGCTATGCCTGGGTCATTAGCAATCCCACTGAGATCAAAATCCGGTCTGGCACAAGGCTAGAAAGAAAAAAAAAACTGCGATAAGAATTACAAGAAACGCGCTAAACAAGGCCGAGAACTCGTTAGTGTGTTTCTCTCAGCCGGTTCACAGAGCGAGCCTTTTTAATCAGCACGTATGAATGCTGTAGTTACACTAGGAGTGCAGTTATACTAGCAGTATCCTAGAAACATTTGCAGTAATGACAGTTAAAAAAAAATATGTATTCCTATTTTGTTATTTTTGTTGATCGTTTTAATTTAGCAGATAAAAGTTTACGCACTTATACATCGCTATATTTGGTGATCTAGACTCACCGGCCACTTTAATAGGAACACCGGTATCCATATTCATACTGTATGCTATAGTCGTGCAAAAACAGGTTTCTGTTAATGTTTCCGTCAAAAACATCAGCAAATCAGTGAGTTTGGCAGTTGCATAGTCGCTCGTACCTGACAACTGTAGTCAACTAGACAATAATATTCACAAACTTAACAAGGCTATGTCCCAATTTGAAATGTAAAAATCCTCTGCGACTCGATTTGCTTATTTATTGCATTTTGGGGGGGGGGGGGAATTGTATCCAATTTCCACCCATCATTAGGGCACTCCCACATTAAGGCTGCTACTGCCAGTCAGGGACGCATGACGCCGGCCAATCTGCTAAAATAAATCAAGGTTATAATGTTGCTTAAATCTCGTGGCTTTGTTTTATTAATTCTGGTTCCTTATTAAATGTAAATACTTAATCAGAAATATTTTGTGGAAATTTTACAACATGTACAAATATGTTTTGAAAAACTTTTGATGTGTTTGTCTCACAAATGGTGTCTCACGTCCGACCTGCAGCAGCCTTACGGCCCACTAATGGCAGCCCACTCACACTTTGGGCTGGGAAACACTGCTCTAGAGGTTACACAGGATGCTTTGTGGTAAAAAAAAAAAAAAAAGAAAACACACACACACATACACACACGTCCACGGATGCTGAATTGATGAGAGAGGGTCAGAAAAGATGGCCAGAATCATAAAAGTTGACAGGAAGGGTTTAGGAACTCAAATAACCAGTCTTGACAACCGTGGTGGTCAGAAAAGCATGGTAGGACATGTCAAACCTCGAACAACAGGACACTGATCCTACAGTCAATACAGACGTTATGACTTTATACAGCTGGAGATGAGAAGGTGATGTTTCTTTCCAATATTCAACTGTACTATTTATGTATTGAAATTCATCAACTCCTTTTTTTTTTTTTAATTACCCAAGAATCCTTACACGCTGCTTTTAGAAAGAGTCTGTTTTCTCATATTGCTTGTTATTTATCCACAAGTTGACGTTAACCTCCGCTTCATTTCGACGCACGCCGATTTAAATGATCAATAAAAGCATCTGCTCGCTACGAGAGCGTCAGAAGCTGCGTGTGTGGGCGCTCGGTTTTGTTCCAATTACAGTCTGATTGAACAGTCTCAAATGAAACACACACACACACATACACTCACACACAGACTCCTCATACTGTACCTCAGCGTAGAGTCGCTGGTTCTCATACTTTTGATGTTGACTTGATATCCAATAAGAAAACAATAAATCATAATTAAGACCAGAGCTTTTCATACTGTATGTTGTAACAGGTTTTTTTTTTTTTTTTCTTTCTTACAGTTATTGGCTGAGTGAATAATTAAGGTTTTTTTTTTTTTTTTTCCAGTGAGATCCAATTTCTACACAGTGCACACTGGGTTCCCTGCGGGCCCAATGTAAATCTGTGGAATTGTGGTTTTGGTGCTGCTGGGATGTGTCCGGTAGTGGTTGTGTGAAATATAATATGGATATTTTACACTTTAAGTTAGCAACAAAGATCGCTTCATGCTGGTTTCTCTTCCTATTTTAGTTCCAGTTGTTCCACTCTGAGAGATCTGATCTCACACCAAATCTTGACCTTTAACCAAAAAAATACCCCTGGAGATCAATATTATTGGGTGCCCAAGCGAGAGTTGCTGCAAGCTTGATCTTGTGAATTCTTGATTCTGTGCGGTCGAAAGCCGTCGACTCATTTTTCTATAACAGCTCTCTGATAATCGTGAACATAACATGCTTGTATAAATGTTCTTCTTCAAGTCAACTTGATCATTTCTATAGCAATGGCATCGATTCTACAGCATTTAAATAGATAAATAAACACATATACTGTATATATACTGTACCAATCAAAAGTTTGGACACAAGATTGGATTTATTTTCTACATTCTAGAACAATACTGGAGTTACAGTCAGTTGGTATTTTAAGACATGAAGGTCGAGCTTTCTGGAGTTCCTGCTAGAACAGTATTGTGTATTTGAAGTGCATTTTCAAAACCCATCAAGCTCCATGATGAAACTGTCTCTCATGAAGACCTTCCCAGGAAAGCGAGACCAAAACGTCACCTCGGCTGCAGAGGAGAAGTTCATTTAGAGTCACCAGCCTCAGAAATCACCAGTTAACCTCAAACAGCACCTCGGATTAGAGCCGTTATGAAGGATTTTCAGAGCATAAGTAGCAGATACTGTACATCTGTTCAAAGGAGATTATTGAATATTTTTGACACCTTCATAAGCGAAAATAAATAAAAAATCAGGAAAGACCATGGAACTGGAAGGTGCGTCCAAACTTTTGACTGGTAGCGTGCATGGTTCGAGGGTCAAGGGTCAGGGTTTGATTCCCACCTTGGTGTGCATGTGCATGTTTTCCCCGTGCTTGGTGGGTTTCCTTTGGGTAATCTGGTTTCCTCCCACAGACCAAAGACATGCGGATTAGGGTAACAGATGTTCTCAAATTGCCTGTGTGGGTGTGCATGTGCCATGCGATGTATTGGTACACACACACACACACACACACACACACACACAGACAGAGTCTCCGAAGATGAGAAGATGTTGTATGGTTCCTTCACGACATGAAACGACAGCTATGTCGTTTGTTTTTGTGTATATGAGTGTCATGATTTAATTAACTAATACAATTAGCAACTTGTGGTTGTCTTGTGGTAT
The DNA here is from genome assembly GCA_003987875.1 of Clarias batrachus. Taxonomy (NCBI): domain Eukaryota; kingdom Metazoa; phylum Chordata; class Actinopteri; order Siluriformes; family Clariidae; genus Clarias; species Clarias batrachus. The sequence continues at coordinate 87,539 of QMIH01001394.1, forward strand.
AAGAGGAACAAAACACTGTCGCATGCTCCGAATGATAAATAATTAACTTGCGAGTCACACACGGATTCAGCACTAAGGCGGCGGATGATGGCGATGACGATAACGACAAAGTCATGTCGTTTGCCCCGGGGTTCGACRCGGCCGTCCCTCCTACGCATCAACACTCCGTGCATGAGAAGGCTGAAGGGGAGAAGCGAGGACGTGAGGAGTGGAGAAGGGGAATAAGGGAGGGAGGTCCTGTTACATAATCCGGACGCTCGGCTGACCCTCAGCTGTTTCTGTTACTGTAACCGAGGCTGAGCAGCGGTGGAGGGATGGAGAGATGAAGAAAGAAAGAAAAAAAAACAAACACATGCACCGTTCAGCTGGTCGAACACGATGCATTATCAGCAATGGCTCCAGATGTTACTACAATGCAGTCTCTCTCTCTCACTCTCTCTCTCTCTCTCTCTCTCTGTCTCTTTCTCTTGCACACACACACACACACACACACACACTCACACTCACACATCTGTGCACTGCAGAGACCTGGCTTGAATACAGAGTGTTCGAGCACTGCGCTATTGAATTAATGCCATTTTGCCAAAAGTGAGCATGCTGTTTTAACATGTAAGTCGTTCAACCAGACATGCACACACTCACAGCAAACAAGTGTACTGCACTATAATTTAACACAATGTCGATGATATTTTTTGAGCTTTACAGCGCTAGTCTGGACAGACGGCCGTGTTAAGTAAACGTAAATGTAGAATTATGTATTGCCATTCTTTCGTTAATAAAATAAGGAATCAAAAAGGGGAAGAAAACACTTCAGGCTGGGCTGTTAGAGGATAATAATCAATGCTAATGATAGCTAATGTAACTTGAGTCATCGTACCACTCTGCCATTGATTAGTTTCCGATAAAAACACGCCTCTGAGTGTGTTATTTTTTAACAACGGCTTATCCGTCCTGAATCAGTGTAATATATATATAATATGTTGTATTAAAATTAAATAATTAAGTCACTCAAAAAAAAAACATATCACACATGCAGGACGAGGCAGCTCAGGCGTCCGTCTCCTCGTGTAACTTATATAGGACAAATTTGACAAAAGCATGTTCTTCCCAGCAAAGGAAATCCCATAATCCTGTTCACCGGACCATGACCGTGTGAAAAATAAGAGGGTGGAGAAGACACGATGCTTGACTGAGGAATCAAGTACCATCCTAAACTCATCCCCAATCTATGTGGGAAATATATAGTTATGTGTTATATAGTATTTCACAAAGAGTAATGGCAATTGATTGTAAAAGAGATAGTTTGTTAAAGAAAAGAGGATTTCCGTGTCATTCTTAGCACTAGTTATTAACCATTTAGCCTCACGGGATAGACTAGAAATAAAACTAATCCTTCTTAAGCCAAATAATACACTTAACTGATATCCCACTGCTACATCGCATCATCCTCATTATGTATGATTACTTCCCTTTCACAATCACACACAGTGACAACTAGGGACGGGAATCATAAAGAACCTCGCAATATATTATCGCGATACCCTGGTGCCGATATGATTTAAATTGCGATTCTGTAAGTATCATGATTTTATAAATATCCCACAAATATCATCAGGAAATAATGAATTCCTACCACATGGGAATAGTTTAGAGTGCACCACCTGCAGGATAAAAGGGGAAATGCAACCAAATACAAYGCCACCTTAAGTACAAACATAAATTTAAATGTTTTTTTCCCACTATCTCAACTAACAATCTCATCCAGAATTTAAAAATATATATATTTTAATTTACATTTACTCGTAAGATCTTAAACACACGTTTCAATCTGAGGCAACCTTCTAACACACTTCACAAGCTTAGATACAATTTMGATTCGATGTATGGGTGTCAACAGATGAGTCACATCATCAGTAGCGTTCTACTCTCATGCTGGTGAGAGCGAGGTGTGAGATATGAAGCTTGAGGAACAACTTAAAACCAGCCAGCACACACCCCAGAAACAAGGAAATAAATAAATAAATAGGATCAATGGCAACATGATGTGGGTGGAGCTAGATCAAGTCTGACCC
>QMIH01001394.1:96985-113675 GCA_003987875.1 Clarias batrachus
GTTAATAATTAACGGCAAGAAATACAATATTTTGGACCCAGAACTGAACCTTGAGGGACACCACAGGATTAAATTTCAGGGACTGACGAGAAATTATTTACAACAGCTGAACAATTCCTGTCACTAAAATAAAAAGAAAGAAACACAATACCCCCAGACCAGAGATGCCAACTCATTGACTAAGACTGTTTGTGCAATGATTGTATTTTCTAGATCTTATAGACACTGGTAAACCTTCAACATGGGTGCACAGTGGATCAGTGGTTAGCACTGTTGCCKTACAACTCCAGGCTTGGGGTTTCGAACCTTGATTCTGATCTTGGTGTGAGGAGATCGCACGTTCTCCCTACGTTTTGAGGGTTTCCCTCTGGGACYCGTCCCCCAAACAGTCCATGGACATAAATTGTAGGCTGATTGGTGCTTCCAAAAKGCTTACAGTGAATGATCGCATTTGCGYGTCACCCATCTTGTACCCTAAACTCCCTGGGATAGGCTCCATGTCGGGTTGTAATTCCTTCTGGAATTATTTTGACATCTTTATTCTGTTCTTTCTATCTGCAGATATTAATACGTCATCCCTTGAAGAGCTGTAAAGTAACAAATCAACCCTTATGATGGAGGCAGGCGATGCATCAAAGGGAAATGGTAATGAGACAGAGCCTGATGAAACTTGCTGGAAATTTTGGTCATGACCATAAGATGGCAGTACACAAACACAGACTGATATACTGTAAAGTCCTTCTCAATATTCAACAACTCTCTAAGTAGAGGTTCAAATTCTTCTCTTCTTTTGTGGGATTTCTCCCATGTCCCAAAAACATGCCATTAGATTGCTCTTAAACGTGATTGAGTGCGTGAATGTATTCTGACTTTGAGTATAGTTCCTGGGATAAATTCCAGGTCCACCATGACCTTAATCAGAGTAAAATGAGTGAAGGATTTTTAGACATTCTCACATAAATCCTGTTTATTTTGTTAATGGAAAATCCTGAGGAAAATTTCAAGTGAGTCGTCCAATAAGGTCCCTGGTCTGACACGAGGCAGCTCTTTGTCTATTTCAGTTTTTTCAGTCCGTTTTCATGGACTGTTGAAGAACGTTGGATGCAATTACAGCAGTCATATTTTATTCATCCTCAAACACATTCCTTCATCATTTACACATTACCATGTACACTTTAAACATTATACATTGTAAATAAGTTATTACAGAAATAAAATGAGGATTTTTTTTTTTTTGTAATGTTAAAAATAAGAATTTTTCACTCACAAGTGTATATGTGCTCTGTCCAGATGTAAATGTGCCTCCGTTTACGGCTCATCAGACCTCCCATTAGCTTTATGGGTCAGGTGAGCTGTGTGTGTGTTCTGTCATGTATTTGTGTGTATAAGTGTGAGGACAGGAGTCCCTCAAGCGGCCCTGCACCTGCCTCCATTTTGTCACACTCATCGAGTTGCATGTTGTGTGTGTCTGTGCACATATTGTATACAGTACATACACACACACATACTGTATATATGATATATACAGTATATATTGATAACTATTTGATATGACATGTATGATAAATATATATTATAACTATTTCAACTACCCCAGATCACGCATTTAACTTTAAACACACCCAGCTTCCTTTGTGCCACAACAGCTTTAACCTGTTGAGGCCCTGGACCCTACAAGACATGCTGTGGTATCTGGCAGCAAGATGTCAGCAGCAGATCTTTAAGTTGCAAATCCTTGTTTATCCAGCACGTCGCAGATAACTGGAGAATTTGAACTCCTCAACCTCTTGTTATGTAATTTAACATGAACAGTGTTTGCATTAGCCTGTTTAGAGAGGCCACTGCCATCGGAGAATACCATTTTCAAGCGACGTTGTACAACCCCCAGCCTTCTGCAGTATGTATAAGAAAACATGATGCATCAGACCAGGCCACTTTCTTCCATTGGTCCAGTTCTAATGCTCACATAGGCGCTTTTGGCAGTGGACAGGAGTCAGCATGAGCACTGTGATCGTTCTGCAGCTGTTATACAGCTCCATACATAGCAAGCTGTGATACTCCATGTGCTCAGCCAGCATTCACGTTTTTCAGCAACTTGTGCTTGTAGCTCTTCTATTATAGTGGACCAGCCTGGCTTGCGTTCACTCACTCACACAAATCAATAAGTCTTGTGCACCCATGACCAGGTCATCGGTTAACCAGTTATCCTTCCTTGGAATACTTTTGGTAGGTACTAGCACTTGCATACCAGGAACACCCTACAAGTGCTATGTATTTTTTTTAGTTGCTCTGACCCAGATGTCTCGACCCTCAGATCAGTCTCTCAGATTCTTATACATTTACTTGTTTTTCCTGCTTCCAACATATCAAACTCAAGAATTGACAGGTTTTTTTTTTTTCTGTAACATATCCCACCTCTTGACAGGTGCCACTGTGATGAGAAAATCAGTGATCGTTCGTATGTAGGGAAAATCTTAAAAAAAAAAAAAAAATTATCTAAGAACTGAATGCAGACATTGCACAATTTCATTTTAATTACAGAAATGTACTTTTACATACAGTACATAGCTATAGGAGCATTCAGTACAGCCAACAAATTCTCACAAAGAAAGTTTCAAGGAGTGCAAAGTTCTGATATCAGCCTTTCATCCTTGAAACACCCAGCAGACAGACTTTACAATAATTATAAAATAAATAATAATAATAAAACATTGCTGTGTGCTAATTTTTCCAAACCAGATCAAAGGTGTAAACCAAATTCTGTATGAAAATCTCATATACCTGATACAAAATGACAGAATTTACAGTGTGCTATGAGCCTACACCATCACTCATTTATCAGTTTTTCTTTAACATTTGGCTGAATATTAAGTGCACTCTCAGTGTGTATTCTGCACTACAGTATTAAGAGCATATGTTGGGATGGAGTCAGCATCTGTGGTCTTCTTTGAGATCTTACAAGACAGCAAGTGACGTTGCACATCATAGTGCTGCGAAACAAGAACACTATTCAACTGTGCAAATCTCAGGCAGAATTATTAGTATGACAGAACTAATACATTTCCATAAAAAGGTTTATAAAGCCAATTATTATACAAACTATGTTATGTTCTTTCATGTTAGAAAGATAAAGCAGTCCCAAATGACACAAAGTTAAACTGATATGTTCTTATGATTTTTAAGACACTGGAGAGGGAAATCCTGACCAGCTTACCAGTCCAACTTTAACAATATGTGTGACAAATTAAAGGGAAAAAAAGGTTTCCTCTTTTATTCCTTTTATTATTCATTTTCATTACAATAGTTAGAGGCAAGCAAAATCAACCTTCCAGTTTTTTTTTTTTTTTTTTGACTCATCAGATTTATCCCACAATGACCATTCTTTCCTCAAAGGCGTGGCCTTTTTACAGGATGACRTGCATTAATCCACTGAGTAGAGGATGCTCTCCCGGATTAATAAGATAAAACACTACAGCCTTTCAACTCACCAGATCTTGACCCAGCCAAGCAAATAAGAGGGATAGTAAGCAAATAATTTTGGAGCAACAAGTAAGAAAAGAACAGCGCTCCCCTAGATGATCAACAGAAACACAGACTGGGGTAAGATCTTGTGGATGACCTGGTGTTCTTCCTGGAGATACCTTTCAGAAGTGATACCAAGGAGCACTAAATCAGTCATGGTGGCTTGTGGTGGAAGATGAAACTAAATCTTCCTTCAACACATTTAATCCCACCTTAAAACTTTGGGCTTCATCTGATACTCATGTGGAGCATCAGCTTCATTACCCTATGGCCACCGCAAATGTCTTGGTTAATCTTTGTGTACACTGTCTTTATTTTAGTCTTGGCCAAAAATATGGAGAGAATATATATATATATAAAAAAGTGTATTTTGTAAATCCAGAGATTATAGATGATCTCTTTATAAGAGGGAAAAAAACCTGGCCACATGGCAAAACATCACAGTAACAAAAGTATTAAACCTCAGCTCCTGGAGATATGTGGAAAAACCTCCGAAAGTATAAACATGAGCAATAAGATTAGAAAAATCATACTCGTAGCAAAACTACTAAATACAAATCTGTAAGCTTAGCGCTGAAGGTTCAGAGTCTTGGCGACTAATTACCGAACACTCCAACGATAACGATGAGCAGAAGAACAAGGCACATCACTCCGCAAATGGCAACGTACTTGATTTTCTGATGAAAAGATAGAAAGGGAAAAGTTAATCATTAAGTCAGTCACGAACCAGGCATAATTATAAGCTTATACATGATGACAATACGTACTCTGCTTGGTCAGTGTGTTAGTGCAGAAGGCATGCTTAAGCCGGTTTGGTTGATGTGGTGCTAGAGGAGGCGGCGGCTACTGTCGATTTAGATGACAAACCCACGGAAAGGCCGATGATCAGCGCAAGAACGCCGATTACCACAAGCAAGATGAGTGCCAAAATAAAATATTTCTGTCCAGAACATAGAAAAACAAAAATGTCACCACTGACTAAAAGCATGTGACATTTATACACTAAAAATGATTCCATATGCTTCCAGAACCACTCTTTGACAATCTGAATCTTGGAATTGATCTCTACCATCAGGGGGAAAAAAAAAATTCATAGATGTGATAACCTGGTCATTCAGTACATTCAGGTCATCAGCAACCCCAGATCATAAGACTGTCTCCAGAGGCTTGTACAGTGAGCACTATGCATTAAGGGCGCATCGTTTCATTTTTACTCTGGCACACACACAGCTTTGGGATAGGGGCAAACTGGACTCATTAGACCATCTGACCTTCTTCCATTGCAACTCTCTGCCAATGTTTATGCTCCCAAGCAAGCTGAAGCCTTTTTTCTGATTCATCTCACCATCAACTGGTTTCCTTATGGCAGCACAGCTGTTTAGTCACAATCCTGTAAGTTCTCATCACATTATGTGTGTATTATTTACTGTTAATTTCTTTTACCCTGTAACTTCACCAAGCGTTTAAGTGACCTCCATTCATGATTGTTTTCCGACCACATTTCTTCCTCAAAGTTGATGCTTCAGCACTATCCTTCCAGCTTTTTATAATGTCTTGAAGGGTTTTTAACCCACTTCCTGTCATTCCAAAACGCCTTGTTTTTTTTCTTTGCTTGATGCAGCCCAATAAGTTGTCCCTTGTGAAATGGTGACCACCATGTTTTGGCTGGGCAGTGCATTTCTTTATCCTAATAATTAAAGTTATATTTAAAACTATTTACTTGGTGTGACCAGTGAACCAGTGGACGTGTCCTTCACATGGACACATGGTTGTGTCTTTGGGTATTAGAGCAACATGCTCTTAAAATATTTCTAAATAAGCACCAATTTCACCACAGCTTCATGACTGTGCTAAAAATGTAAGGCTCTTTCACGCACTGTATTCTCTATACTCATGCTGACTAGCAATGAAGATTATTCACTTTGATTAATGAACAGTATGTAAAAAAAAAAGTAATCCTGTAAGGATTTATTATCCACCTGTCAAACTGTAGTAGTAAACTAAATATTTACAGTATACACATAATTATATATACCATTATATACATTTCTTTTTTAAAAACTCTTTCAAGTGTTATAATTAATAATTTTAATTATGACTTGCTAAGCTGCTCGCAGAAATCCTGTCAGGTTAGCTCAGATTAGCAAGATAGCTAGCGTTAGCTGTAAGGATTATCACCATTTATAAACGGAACTTAAATCCTGTCAGGTTACATTTGATATATTACATAGCTAGTGTGTAACAGCAGTGAAGAGTATTAAGTTGACCATAAAMTCTTCCTGAAATATTAATTCCCTAACCTCAACATGATGAATGTTTATGAATAAGATTTAAAATGTTTCAGAAGCCTGTCAGGCTTAGCTCACTAGCATTAGCAGTAAAATTCTAAATATTTTAAAATATTTATTTAAAATATTTTTTAATGTAATTGCATGGTAGATAATGAGCGCTTACCTGACAAAATTTAATTCAAACACACATTGAGCATTGTTAACAACTAATTTATATAGCTTTAATAACAAAATCCCAGCTAGCTTTTTAGGTCATAAATATTTTTTATACAATATCCTCATCCAGAATGCTAAGCAGCTAGCTGTGTGTGTGTGTGTGAGAAATAAAAATAATTAATTCATGGATTCTTTGTTACTTAAATCCTGTCAGGTTAGCACAGGTTTGCTAGCTGGCACACCATTAGCAATGCCAATGTGTCTTCTTTTAAATTAAAGACTTCCATATATGGCTCCAAAAACACACCCGTATCCGTGTTCATGGCCACGCCCACTCCTATTTCTATATAGAGATTCAGTGATGAGGCAAAGTTTCCATAAATGGAATTCTTGTAATCCAAGATCTGCAAAATAGACTGGGGTATATGGAATGCAGTTTTCAGGTTTGTCCACCTTATGTCCATGATGACAGGTTTGCATGTGTGTGTGTGTAATATCACTATACACCCTATTAATAGCACATGCCCTGTCAGTGATTTCAGATCCATTTTTGCTTTAAATATGGGAAGAAGAAGGCAGAAGCAGGTTAAGTGCAGGTTAAAAGGATAATAAATGCTAGCCTGCAGGTATGCTCAGACGTGTTTAAACCTGTGTGATTTAAGATTAGCAGAAAGCACTGAGAAGTGAAGGGGGATGTGTGTGTGTTTTCATACCCGCCGGGCGCTCTTCTGGTACCTCACAGCTTTCTTCACCTCCTGGCTAGCTTTGACTACATACTCCCCTGCGTTCCTCACGTTGTTCTCTATGTTGTCGATCATCTCACCCTGTAAAGACATGAGCGTGCGTGTGTGTGTGTGCGTGCACATGAAAGAACAAACATTATAAAAATTAAGCTATATTTAAAGTGAAAAAAAAAACAGCAAAAAATCATGTTAAACTTTTAGCCATGTGACATCACTCACTGCTTGAATTAAACCTTGTGTGACTTAATCTAGAAATTTTTATGTTTTATCTTTTCAGACAATTTATTGAAAATCCATGTATGGGTCTAAAACTGATATTACATAAGTAACATGATTTTGAACAAACAATTTGGGTTGCATATAAACACACACGCATACACGCGCACACACAGCAGGTAATTTGGGATGGCCAATTAACAATCTGCATGTCTTTGTACTGGAGGAGGAAACCGGGTACATCCTGGACAGGGTGACAATCCATCGCGGGACGGACACACACACCACACACCAGCACAAAATTGGCAATTTGGGAATTTTGGCAGTTAATCTAATCTGCAGGTCATTGGACTGTGGAAGGAAACCGGAGTACCCAGAGGAAACCCAATAAGCACGAGGACAATCGACTCCCCTTCTCCATACCGTCATGTGCAATATCTCTTTTCATTGCTATATTCATAGTTAAAAGAGGACACGCTTGCCAGGTCACACTGTTTACATGTGTAATATTAAGTGCAACATGTCAGCTGATTTGATTTGATCTAAATTTAACAGTACTGGTTACATATTTTAAGATTTGTACTATACTTTTATATTTACATTTATCCTTTAGATATTTTATTCTATTTTTATGCATGTTAAGGAGTAAAACCTAATTCATTATATAATTTCATTATATGACAATAAAGAATCTATCTGTCCGTCCAAATAAAAATTTGGTCAAAACTGTTAGAAGATTTAACAGTTGAATATGTTAATTTAATATGGATTGTATATCCCTGTTTAAATATTATTCAACTGTGAAATTCTTTGTGCAAATATCTTGAGCTACATTAAGCAAATATATAAATATATAAACCAATGAGAACTTCAAATATTTAAGGTGCAATTGTCAATATTTTTCGTTGCCTAATAGTACAGATAATGTGGAAATTGTGAAGAAATTATTTAAAAATCGAAAAGAAAATCTAAAAATAAAATCACATAAAACAGTATGAAAACCTGCCTTCCAGTCCAGAATGCTTGTTTCTATTTTACAGACAGGCCCCTGATACCCCTCATAAGTCATGAAATTCAGGCCCTTGCTAATGTCTAGCTAGCATGCTAATGCCACCTGTCCTGCCATAAATTCTTAGAGCGAAGCTTTGTGCACATGGATGGAAATGTCTGCACTAGCTCAAATCGTATTAACATTCACCCATTTTATTTATTAGAGACCTGTTATTCGCAAACCTAAGGCTCCTTTAATGTGTGTCATTTGGAGCCATTAGAAAAAAAAAAAAAAAACAATACCCCATCTTTCAAAATGCCTGAACTGCTAAAGTTACAGGAATACATTAATATAAATCTTGACTGATTAAGCAGGGGCTCCACCTGTGTCTCTACGAGCATGGCTATGTCCATAAACATGCTGTGGAGCTCTTTGATGCTGGACTCAAGCCGCATGATATCCTTGTGCCGTGACTCGATCTCGTTCAGGGCCTGCCGGGTTATCTGAGAGTCCAAGATGATCTGAGGAGAGAAACAGGAGGTGCATGGGTAAGCTACTGTATGCAGATGTGTTGCAACACTGACAAACAAAAAAACTGAAAAAAAAAAAAAAAAAACAATATCAGGGTGGTGTGATGTGGGTGACTCCAAGACCTCCAAGTTTATTATTTTTCTATACAAGCACAAGTGGATTGCTCATCTCACACTACAGCTATTTATCACACCTTACTTTACACTTTTTAATCTGTTCATACTTCAATTTAGTGTTGTGCAACATCTGTTAGAGGTTTTTTTTTTACCCTCTTTGCTCTCTACAAGAAACCGGCAGAGAATGAAAGGAAACCACAGACATATCTGGGCAAGTAAATGGAACTGAACTGTCATTCTCTTGCTCACACTCTTCACCAATGACGTTCTTCCTTGTTATCGGCCTGCGCCACACTGAGTCAAACCTACTCATCTCCGGTACAAGCGTCAACATACTGTATATAACAGTAACTAGCTTTAACACAGTACCGGTTGTAGGTTTGGACCTTCTAATTCAGCGTTTTTTCGTTTAGTGCTTTATTTTCTACATTCTATAATGATACTGGAGATTTCAAAACTATGAAAAAAAATCATGGCATTAAGTAACAACTAAAACAATCAGTTGTTATTTGAAGGCATTTCAAGGTCAGCTGTTCTGGAACAGTTCTTACAAAATCAGTATGGTCAAATGCGTTTGCAAAAACCCATCAAGCACCAAGTTGAAACTGGCTCTCATGAGGACCTCCCCAGGAAAGCAAGACCAAAATGTTAACCCTGCGTAAAAGTTACCAGCCTCAGAAATCACCAATTAACAAACAGCACCTCAGATTAGAGTCGTACAGAGAGCATAAGTAGCAGACCCGTCTCAATATCAACTGTTCAAAGGAGATTTTGGATGCCTTCAGGCTTAGAAAGAAATAAAAATCAGGAAAGACCATGAAATTAAGTGTGTCCAAACTTTTGAACCGATAGCGTATATATGTTGTATAAGACACAGTTTTAGATGGGGTTGGATTATGGTTAATATTTATACGGCTATCATAAGAACACCACTACAAATACTTATAATTTATAACAATATTTTCTTTTTTTATTAGAGATTAATCGCATTTAGTTAGTAAATTAATTGCATTTTGCTTTACCCAGGCATACAGAGAAAGAGACGGAACAACTCTCATCATGTTGATGCCCAGCTGATTAAATATTCCCACTGAGATTAATGTGAAAGTGGACTTCTCTGCTTTGAGAGCTCTGTATAGGAACTGTATAGGAACTCACAGATAGCACTCGTGAGCTTGTGTGTGATCACCATTCATGGCCCATCAGCACATCTCTCATTTTTATTATAAGGGAATCGGTGAATTTAACTGAATGAATTGGAAAGGCTACACATGTTCGATATTACAGCTATTAAAATTCTATAACGGCAAAGACCCCAAACTCACATCCGAGGTAAAAATGGAAGGGTTCCCGCTCTCCAGCATGTCCTCAAGCTCCTCATTGGTGGTCTTCTTTCCAGCTGCAAGATCACACACAATAACAATGCTGATTTATACAGTATGCCATCACTGATACCTATACACACTGTGTGCTTATACAGTATGTATGTTTTTGTATGTCAGAGAGAGAGAGAGAGAGAGAGAGAGAGAGAGAGAGAGAGAGAGGGAAATGAAATGTGATTGTACGTAATACTATTGTGTCCCTGTTGTTTGTATTCATTTTTGTACGAGTGTATGAGAGAGAAACGCGACCCCGCACAATATGTGTTTATTCAGCTGGGAGAAGCAGAAAGTCAAGCGATAGAACAATAGCATGACGGAAAACCTATATGTATATGAATATGCATGCACACACACACGGCAAAAACCTCCTAATTCTGTTTTTCCATCCCCAGTAGGCAACACCTAGAGAACCAGATACAACTTAAAGCAGCGTGAATACACATCTAAGCGACACACACACACACAATATTAGCAAAAGCTCCATGCTGCTCCCACTGGGAAGGCGTTCTCTCTGGGGACAAAAGAGAAACAAGGGAGCGAGGATTGCAGGGAGAAACAGTTGGGACATCAGGGACCGGGATGCTCACAGCGCTCCTGTTTATCTACAGAACACACACACACACACACACACACAGACACACACAGACACACACAGACACACACAGACACACACAGACACACACAGACACACACACACACACACAGACACACACAGACACACACAGACACACACAGACACACACAGACACACACAGACACACACAGACACACACAGACACACACAGACACACACAGACACACACAGACACACACAGACACACACAGACACACACAGACACACACAGACACACACAGACACACACAGACACACACAGACACACACAGACACACACAGACACNACACACACACACACACACAATATCCAGTGGTTTTGGGTAATTACCCCAAATTATTCATCTTATTATGAGAATCATGGGTGTATCTGCTAATATCAGTCACATATTTAACTAAAGATTAAAATGATTTAAAAACTGTATTCGTTTATTATTATTCATCAGTTAGCTATGAACCCCTACAAAAAAATCCCTGATTATAATATACACCAAGCTTAAAACAAAAGGCTTCTTGAGAACAAGACATATTGCCATTCACCTCCAGTGTAAAGGATAATTTAACTCAATACTTGAATGCACTGTTGCCATCATTTGAATATTATTAGTAGACCAATATCTCAGTCAGAAGCTTCTAGCTAAATCTAAATGCGTTGTTACAGACTCTACAGCATGCTCAAATGTTACCTTATGAATGAATGTGTAATCAGATCACACTAGATCATGTGAAAGCCTGACGTCTACACAACTAGTCCACCTTCGGCACGGGGACGCAAACAAGTCGACGTTCAGGTCATGGGATCACTGTAGTTGCTGGGCAACCTGCGAGCATTTCGGCCAGCTAGCCGATAATATTGGGTCTTATTCATACTGTTGTCAATGTAGCATGTAAATGCGTAGTTCAATATTTCCCAATGACTAATACATAAAAGGATCATATTAGTATTTATACATGCTGCTGTTTAACATAAAAATATATACAAAAAACTACACTATACATTTTTTTTTTTATAATTCCACATCATGACACACATAACCTGTTTGCATTTATTATTATTAATTCCTTTAATGCTGTAACAATGCAGTTTCCCCTTCAGGATATATAAGGATATTTATATGAATATGATTATTGATCACCAGACACACCTTTAACACCCCTGACCTGGAGCATAAATACAGCATAAATAAACTCTCTCTCTCTCTTGGCCGCTGTGGCGAGGACGATCTGCCTCTCTAGTCTTGCGTTACCGAGGAAACACCTACAACATGGTCTCCGGTGACAGGCAGGATAGTCTCATGTGTCACATGCCGAATAAGGACCTAATTAAGCAAGAGGTGGCTCACAAGCATTCCCTGTGTGCACACACACCTTCACCCATTTTAACGTGACATCTGTATCAGTAGATCACTATGGATATTAAAATGAGTGTTGAAACCCTCAACCATTCATTCTATTTATTATCAGAACAAGAGTAAATAGGTCGCTGTAAGATTAAGAGAAAAAGCATGATCCAATTATGACACAAATTGTGATTTGTGTGAGGTGAGCGGAACTTGTATAAGCAACAGCATGAAGCAATGCAACGCTCCTGAGGCTCGAGGGTTACAGCTGTAAGTAGTGTCTGGTTTGTTTACACTTCCAGCTTCAGTTTAGTTTAAATCGTTACTCTGATAAGACCTGATGAGTAGAATGAATATCCCCAACCCGAGTTAAATCAATTATCCAATTCCTAGCTCTTTCCTGCCATCTTCAGCTTCCTCTGAAACACATGAAGCGAGCCAGAGCAACACGCGGAAGAAAGAGCCATCCGGCTTCTTCCTCATGCAGTATATGGCCGTTGCCTAGCGTAAATGTGACTGACAGCTCAGACAGGTTGCACTTTTAAATCATTTTGCTAATTCTGGTCTGCTTTGTGAGCGCTGATCCCATCTTTAATGTACTCCGTGATAAGATTGAGTGTGTGTCTGCTTTCAGTAATAAACACCTGTGAATGACTTCTAGCATGTGCATGCGCCAGACAGACAGACAGACTGAGAGACAGACGTACAGTACTGTATGTATCAGTGTGCATTAGACATGGCAACACACGAGAAGTGTTACAAGTGCGTGCATGTGAGTGACATCATGATCTCTTGAAAGTGAATGTGTGTACGGTATGTGTACATGTGTGTTTGTGTCTCACTGATCTCCAGCTGTCTCTGGATCCTGCCCTTGCTGCGCTCTCTGAAGGAGACCTGTGTGTCGTTGTACTCGGTCATGACCTCGACGAACTTCCGAGACAAGACCGCGTACTGCAGCGAGATACAGAGACACACCGAAAACGCATCACGGTCAGCTTTATACCAAAATAAACACAGAAACAAAGGCGTCACACCGAGCATTCCCTATAACGACCTGCAGCGTGATTGAATTTCCTCTCCGAATCACAGGAGAGGTGTGATCGCTTTATAGAGAAATCCTGTCATTTCAAAATCCGTTTGTCCAAATGTCCTCAATGTCCAAAATCCTGATCAGAGTCGCGGTGGATCCGCACCCTGGTTCATTAAAAACCAATTTCATTTCCATTTCAAGCGTCACAATTGCTTTTAATATAACTAAATGCATTTTTTTTCCATTATACAAGTGTTATGATCTCTTACTTATTAAATTGTCTTAAACCATCTTAAATTTAATTCTCAACATACAGAGAAAAAGGTGAGGCAGTGTTTCCCCTGTGTACATACAAGAAAGACAGGGGAAAAGGGGCAAAAGAGTCCAGATATAACAGATCATCTAAACCAAAAATGTTTTACGGACACTGTCTTCTTAAGGTCACAAAATTTCAAGAATATACTTAGAATATCTTTTTTTTTTTTAATGCTATATACTGAATTAAAAGGTTCTGCTATTTCAAGAATAAACTTCTAAAATGTTATGTAAAGTAGTCACAATTGCACTGGAATATTGGGACTTGTTATATTATATAACTATATTATAAGCTGCCTGGTATAATGTATTAAAAAATCAAGACGCTCCTGTTTCTTGGGTCTTTAAAAAATAAAATAAAAAAATTATTTAAAAAAAAAAAAAAAAACTGATCCAAAACTCTTTAGAGAAGATGAAGGCGATCTCCACCTGCGTCCTCTGAATGCGCTCGTCCACCGAGGCCCGGTTGGCTTGGTCTTCGGGAGGTAAACTCTGCTGCATAGCTGAGGATGAGGAGAGAAGAAATAATGACTTCCATCCTGCGACTCGAAAGCAATTTATGCGCGAAGAAACATTAAAACTATTGGACTTTTACCATTACAGATTGTGTCATTTAAAACCCGACTTATTCATGTTAATCCTGAAAATATGATATTGTCCAGTCACCCTCCCACAAATGTACAGTATGCTGCTATTTGTAGAAAACACAAATCAGGCCTGAGGAGATGCCTAATGTTCTCTAGCGGCAGCAGAAAACCATTAGTGAAGTAAAATACTTATCTAATGGATGCACAATGTCATTTACTATAAGGATAAACCAGAAAGAATGGATTCGAGCCAAGGTTGTGTTACAGCACTCATCCTTCCTCTCTCTCTCTCTCTCTCTCACACACACACACACACTCACATTTGAGTTTGGTCCGCACCACATTGGCGTTTGTTTTAATTTCGATCGTCAGCTGCTCAAGCTCGTCTTTGGTCCCTAAAGGAAGAAATCAGATGTTAAGCAGAGGAAGACTGAACTAGTAAAAGTGTACAAGAATACAGAGGAAAGTTCGGTTCCATGAAACATGTCACTTCCTATTTTGTAATATCACTTCTGCTTTTTGCTCTCCCTGGACGACAAAAAAAAAAAAAAAAACACCTTGTCATGATACAGAGAAATCACAAAGATGTGCCGGAAAAACTTGCAACTTGCAAACATAGAACGTGAAACATTTTTCAATTTTATTTGTATAGCGCTTTTAACAATTCTCATAGTCGCAAAGCAGCTTTACACAATCAAAAGAATTAACACATTTTACATAGAACGTGAGCAGGTTTTAATCTGTTAAAGCTCAAGGTTAGCTATGATTATGATCATATAACTAGGATTTCGGTTGTAGCCTCTGAAATAATGATCCAGTTAGTTTAGCTCCTGATATATGAAGGGTGTTCAAGTCAAACCGGGACTCGCGATTCCATTTCTGGTGAATGAGGGTGTAAAGGCGATTGACATTTACAAAACACAGTACGGCGATGAGACGCTCACCCCACACACAAACATTTGAATGCAAAGTTTTAAAGAACTTGAATGACCATCCCTGCCTAGGTAGCGCTGGTAGAGTTAGAGCCCTCTGAGGTCATTTCTGTGAACGTTTAGCGAGTGGAACGTCTGACCCTTGAAAATCGATGGATAACTTGTCGCCAACTTGTGGAAGAGACGCATCCGTCTGTGGGAACTGTACACACAATCATTCACCAACACCACGTGCACATTACAGGAGCTCAGCAGGGAGTCACTGTCGCATCCCCCGTACAGTCCTGACCGCAAAAGTCAGTCCCGATTTGACTTGAACTTGACTCAGAATCCATTATAAAGCCACAAATTGTACATGATCTTGTACATCTCCCTTAAGATGGGTGAAAATCATTAAGAAGCCTTGCACCTCAGGGATTGTAGCTGACACATAAACATAAGCAACATGCTATCACGATGCTTTTGTATTGTTCTAATGGCTAAAAGAGAAATATTACAGTTACATGTATGGGTGAGCTGAGGTATAATGTGTGTCGTGTGTGTGTGAGACTGAAAGAGAAAGTGTGTGAGAGTGATGTGGAAAAAGATAATGAAGAATTGGCAGGTGCTGTGAACTAAGAATGTGTATAAAAAAAAAAAGAGATGAATGAGCGCATTTGAAGGGGGGAAAAGGTGCGGCTTCCTGGGGCATGCAGTAGAAATGTGTGTGTGTGTGTCTGTGATTTCCTGCTCTTACTGTGGTCAGTACACAAGTCCAGGACATGGTTATATTTAGCCTGAGCTGTGCGAGTGTGTGTGTGCACGCATTTGTAACAATGACTTCAGCCAGCTCTGTGACGCAAAACGAGCATTGTACAACAGCTAGCATGACACACTGCAAACAAGCAGATGTTCTAAACCCAATTCATTACTTTCATCGATCGTCGTGAAACAAATCAACAAGTTTCATAGCATCTTTAAAATTCACCCCTCAGCTACACTCTGGAACTTTTCAAAGATAATTCAGTTCAAACTGATCTGGGACCAAAAGAGTGTGTTAATGCTCTGCGTGTGCATTTGGTGTATGCTTGAGTGTGTACACACTTTCGTCAGGGTTGGGCGCTGAGAGGATCATGCTGTGCTTCTTCTTCACCTCATTCACCTGCGAGGAAATCTTATCAATGATGCTCCTGACCTCCTCCACCTGAAACACAWGCAGTTAGAGCAGCCTTCCTCACCATCATCATCATCATCATCATGCACTCTGACATGTTATCGATGTTATCATATTCACTCATCTAGTTCTATTAAAGACACTTGGCTAGAGATTACACTTGTAAAACAATCATCATGAACATCTCTTTTATTTGACTGAATTTTGCCTGATCAGTTAAACTATCAGTTTGCCCCTAATAGTTAATTTACTGATAAGTGTTTAGCCATGTACCTTTCTAAAGAAGCCCTCCATAAAGCCGCCTTGATCCACAGGAACAGCCACGCTGCCATCTTCCTCATCGCTGAGCCTCCCCTAAGTCCGGGAAATATGGATTTATATATATWTTTTCTCTACACATCTTTCTAATTAACAAATCACAAAGACAATCAGTGACAATATTTATCATTATTCACAATAACTAATCTAAATTATTATTAACTAATCTAAAATGGCCACAATTCTGAACCCTCCCATCTGCTGATCCTGCGTGATTTCAGTCTCCAATAAGCTTCTATTAGTGCTTAATGCAGTTCTCATTTTGACCACTAGTTGCAATACTAGCTCTATAGAGCCTCATGAGGCAGACTGCATGCTGCCCCAAGGATTATACAACATCGAAAAAGGCAAGCAAGCCAACTGAACAAATCTGTGATATAGCAACATTTAAAAAATATATAAAGTTTGTCATAATAAAATTATAATAATTACAAGCATTTCAATCACATTTATT